>JAVKPJ010000100.1:0-50000 GCA_033032175.1 Saturnia japonica
CGCGCCACCTCCTTAAAACATCCCCCCCGGGCTACGACTAGGGTGTCGTCCGCGTAGCATAGCACTCGCACCCCCGAAGGGAGCGCTACGCGGAGCACCCAGTCGTAGCCCATGTTCCACAGGAGCGGCCCCAACACCGACCCCTGTGGAACACCACACCCAGTGCGACGCCGGACCACAGCCCCCCTTCCGTCCACGAAGGCGACCTCCCTGCCCTGGAGGTAGTCCCCCAAACCTAACCTAACCTAACCTAACCTAACCTAACCTAACCTAACCTAACCTAACCTAACCTAACCAGTCCCACTCGAGCTCTGGCTAACGCCGGACGCACGCCCGATCGCTCCGCGCCGTTTTTGTGTTGAAAAATTAAAAATTGTGCGTTTTTTCAAGATAAACAAAAGTGCGATACGTCAAAAAAAGCGCCAAAATAACACGAGAAAAGTGTAGTACTCAGTTCTCAAAAGTGACAAAAATTGAGTGAGTAATTCGGGAAAAACTAAATTTTAAAAACTTCGACCGCATGCGCTGACGAAAAGCGATCGGTGACATGGACTTTTAAAATTATGGTTCGATAGAGTATAGAATTATCTGCATTTTGTGAAAAAATTGGATTTTTCGGATGGATAGAAGCCGAAACAATCCAATTTTAAAAAACACCAAAAAGTAAAGTTATATCCTCCAGGACCCTATTAAGACAGTGCAGTGAACCCTAAAAATTAAAAAAATCCATCAACAATACTTTTTGAGAAACAGTATATAATAGTTAGCATAAATAATTCTTAAAAATTTTTATTATAAGTCCCACGGGAACGACATTAGTGTCCCATGAAAGAGGAGAACAGTGAGTGCACGAAAAGGTGGATTAAAAGTACGTAGATTTTTGATAACGATTTTTAAAACCCAAAAAAACAACATTTAAAAAACTTTGGCAGATGATTACGGACAAATGTGATAATTTAAAAAATTAAAAAATATAAAATACAATACAGTTATTACATGCGGATTTTTAACCAAAACACTAGATTTTTAGAGTAATAAATTTGGAAGATATGTGATTTTGAAAACTTTAAACAAAAATATTAACTAACCTGTGACTTGTGAGTGAATCAGGGTGCTTTAGTTAAGTGGGGAATTTAATTCCCAATCAAATAAGACTATTCCCGGAATTTTGACATAGGGAACAGGAGTTATTCAATAAAATAGAGAGAAATCGGGACACATTCCTAAGATAAATACCGATTATATAATACTTTGACCGTGGGAAAACAGAAAAACCAAGCGCGCGGCCCGCAAATAAAGATTATTAGATTTTAATAAAATTTTAATAAATAGTTCTAGAATAGTTAAAAATTTAAACAAATAAGGACAGGTAACCTCGGGATTATCGGTTGGTGCCGGGGATTCCTGGTTTGGGATCGTGAAAAAGCGGTAATTACCGCTTGTAATTTCCGGTCCACTCCTGCTACTGTGCTGGTGAGGGTTGCAATCACCCCACACCGTGTTCTGTGGCCTTCAACCATCATCACCATTGTCATCGGCATCAACAACACCTAGAGGAAGACCATATGGATTAGTAAATTAATTGATTAGATTTTAAAATAATATATATATATCATTACATATAACAAATTCAAGATTAACATTAACAGCATTAAGACATATATTAATAAGAATAGAAGAAAAAATTATAGTATTAAATTAATATAATATTAAAGTTGCGACCCGGATTGAGGTCTGCTACGACAATTTGTTAGCTTAACCGCGGTTATAACCAGTTATTGTTACGGTTAATGGAGTAGGAATTTACGATTACAAAAATTTAACCATATTCTTGGGGTTCAGCTTTTATTAAATCTTTGAGTGTAGATTGGTGTGGGGGGTTTTAATTTTAAGAATTAATTTATAAAAACCCAGGAATACCAGGAACCGCTAGGGTAATCCTACTTTACTGTAAAAATTTAGTTTGGATATTTATCACATAAAATTATAGAATTTTGCGGTTTTATATATTGGGATGTATTGTTTACTATTGTTAGAATAATAAAATAAAATTGTTTATAGGATAAATATAATACAACATTAATTATATGACAAAATAGTTAACATTATTTTTGTATGGGAAAAAGCGCCTGATACAAAAAAATAGCAAATTCATAGGTTTAAATTTAGGAATAACCAGGGCCTTCTGATTTTAAGTTGGCAATTCCAGTAGGTGTCTGTTGGGATAGATAATAGTAGGCTCGGGAGGGTGCGGGGTTAACCAAGTGACGTCAGACGGACGTGGCTGGAGACGCGGTGTGGCGTGGGTCGGTGACGTAGAAGGTCGTCATATCGGAAAACCATAACCACTTTTGAGCGACCCCTGTATCGCCCCTCACATTTCCTCACCCCGCAATTTTGGTTCCACACCCCCCCCGCTTGCGGGTACCTCAGTCCCCGTTACAGAAATTTTTAACGCCATCTTGAAGGGCGGACACTCGGGGTACCTGGGAGGATCTAGGGTTGGGAGTCCGGATAAGGACCCGCCCCCAAAAATTTTTACCCCCCCCCCCCCCCCCTAACCCTCCTTCACCCCCTCTGGGGATCGTTTCCCCCCCTCACCCCTTTTGGGATACTTCCCCCCGCGACACATAGCTCAGTCATTTTTGACTCCACAGACCCTGGAGGTGTCGTTGGAATCGGGGGAAGGAGACCTACAACTGACCCCAACAGATTTTGGATTTTTATTTTGGTTTGTTAAATAAAAATAATTTGAGAGATTTGATGAATAATGTTGTATAGGTGTAATTCTAGTGTTTAAGAGCATAGTGTATATTGAGTAATTTGATATTTGTTGATTTGAAGATAGGACTGTTTAAATTTAAGTAGACAAATTTATAACACGACATTAATTCTGGAATTTTATTTATTGACAATTTCAACTACCAGTTGCTTTGTAACTTGGTCATATAATATTTGGTAAATTTCAATAGTTTGATTGTTTGACTGAATATAATACTAATTAATTTTAAGTAGGAAATTATACAATATGACATTATTTATATAAATTTTTAATTATTTAATTTTACATTTTGACAAAATTTAATTAGTGGTAGCTTAACAATTTTAATTGTAAATAGATTGTTTTATTTATTGACAGATTTTATTTGAACATTTCATTTATACAACATTTTGTAGGTTTAATATTTTGATTACTATTTACTAAATAAATTTAAGTAGGAAAATTTTACAACTTGACATTACTTATATTGAACAAATTCTGACATATTTAATACATTTGGTATAATACAAGTTAAGTTTGTATTAATATTGATATACAGATTTTGACTTTTAATTTTGATTTACATTTGACAATTATTTATTTCTGCTCGTTGATACAATATAGATTTACTGAAAGGAAAAATGTCTACGTTACGCAAGCATCCAGGGATTAAGAACATAAAACCAAAAAGTGACACAGAAGCTACGCAAGACGGATGCGACCCAGCGATGAAAGCGCCAAACGCGGGTCTAGCGATACAGAGAGCACGCTACTCAAGACTGTATTGAACAAAAACGCGGCTAGCGTGGCGCGCTTGAAAGACACACCCGCGGTCGCATCTATGGGGGAGAAGGAATAGTTTCAGTGGTTTCGAGGGAGATCATGATAGGCAAAGCCCAAATACAGCAAGAGAGCCAGTAGGACTGGGCTCAGTGGCTCCCTGCAGCCTACCTCTGGTGCGTGCCCAGACATGTCGGAGGGAATGGGGGGAGGACTCGTCTGGGGGCGAGTCAGTTCCCTCTAAGCCAGGCAGGATTAGCATGCTCCCTACCATAAAGGGTAGGGTAGGCGTGGCGCTAGACATGGCGAAGATAAGAGCCACGGAGTTCCTCCAGGCGGGGAAAAGTGCGGCAGAAAGCTCCGGAAACCTTAAAAAGGAAATCAAGGCGGAGATCCTGGAGTCACTCGAGGGCTTGTATGTTACCGCCCTCGAGCTGGTAGACTCCCGGAGCAGGCACAAGGTGCAGGCAGAGCGCGCGCGAGCCGAAGGAGCAAGAGAGCTTGCGTGGGCGGAGCGCGCGCATGCCAGGCAGCTGGCGGCCCTCGTGGAGAGCCACGAGCGAACGGTGGGTTCGCTTACCAAACACGTAGAGTCACTGGTGAGCGAACTAGGGGCCCTTCGTTCGTGGCTCGATTATGAGGTGGCCGACCCCCTAAAGTCGCTTCGGGGGTTGAAGGAGGGGATTGAGGATCTCCGCCGGAGACCTGTAAACAGGACGGAGGCCTGCCCCATAAAGCCGGAGGAGCTCAGCAGGATGGAGGGAGCGGCTCGAGCAGGAATCAGTGACGCGCCTGGAGGGGGTCTGAATGGACTACCGGGGCGCGTCGGCGAGTGCATCGTCATACCTGCACCCCCACCCCCCCTTCCCCCAAACCCGGAATATGAGCAACATTTGGAGAACACAGGGCCACAGTGAGCAAGTAAAAGACAGATTGGAACAGGTCGCGGAGCAGCCGGGGTGAGGAGCGTATGTGCCGGGACTGAGACCCTCAGGGACCTCATGGGGCCAGTGACGTCAAAGATTGACACAGTGCTCCACGAGGTCCGCGAGATGGGGTGCCCGGCGGTGGCTCCTCAGTTGAACCGGCAGACCCTAGGGACCGAGATGGCCAGCTGGGCACGAAAAACGCCATTGATGGCGGGGGGGTCAATACAGCCGCCCCTATGGTACGCGCCCATACGAGGGATGCCACATACGCCCAGGTCTCTGCGCTACCAAAGCGCTGCCCCCTCTGCGCATTATGTGTCGTTAGGGACCCCGGAACCGGGGGTGTCCCCGCTATTCGAGGGGGCCCCCAGGTCAGGGGCTAGGGTGGCGCGGCAGGAAGGAAAACCAAAGGTCCTGGATGCCACGCCGAAGAGGAGGCGGAAGAGGCGGGGCAGGCGGACGGCCTCGGCGGACTGACCGTGGGACCCCGAAAAACAAGAACCCCCGTAGAAAAGGGGGTATTACAGGCTAAGGACAAAGAAACCGGAAAACAAAGGGAAGAATAAAGACCTATTCCGTCCTGGAGGCCAAGGAAGGGCGACAGATTAGGAGTAAAAGGGCCGGAACCAGTTAGTGCCCCCAGCCGGAGGTCCCCGAAGCTCTGGCAGGGTTGGTGGACGCGGGTAGGGTGCACATTGGTATCCTGACCGACCGGTGCGGGACCAACGCCCCTGGGCAGTGCACGCGTGCTGGGGTGGGCAAGTGGAATCGTCCCGTCCTCAGAAGATCATTGGCATGCTCGCTTACAGGAGGGGCGATGCCCGTAGGGCGGAGGGTAAGGCCCCTACCTGCGAAATTGCCGGAGGGCAAACGGCCCCGGGAAGCCCCCTGGCATTTCAGGAATCCCCGAACGCCTAAAGTGGGCTCCTAGAAGATCAAGGGTGGCATTTCAAGGGCACCCTTTCGGATAACTCTGGAATCGAGGGGAAAGGGCCCCGGAAGGAGGCCAACCAACCTCAAGGATTAATGGCCCCGGAGCTAGTGGGGCTTCTCGTGGGGGTGGCTGGGCCCTTTCCAAAACCGATACCTACGACGGGTCAATGCGGAAATCCAAACACGAGAGTCGTTCAGGCGCTGCAGTGCTGGCCGTGGGCGGCTTTATAACTAGGGGCAAGGTCAAGGATCGTGGCCCACAGATTATCGATCGTAATATAGCCGCCGTGATCCTGCAATCGGGCAACCTATCACTAGGGGTGGTCTCTGTCTACTTCGAGCCAAATGAACCTATTGAACCGTACATTTTACGACTCGGGGAATCTGTAACAAGTTAGGAGTGCCTAACCTGATAGTTGGGGGGGACATAAATGCAAAAAGCTTGTGGTGGGGTAGCAGCACCTGTGATTACCGAGGGGAGGCTTACTGCTCCTTTCTGGACGCGGCTGGGCTGCATATACTCAATGAGGGCACGAAGCCCACTTTTCAGGTCGTCAGGGGGGGCCGCTTGTGTACAAGCATTGTAGACGTTACCGTCTGCAGCCCCCCCTAATCGGCAGGATTGATGATTGGAAAGTTGATGAAGACTTAACATCATCCGACCATAACGCTATAACCTTCTCGATACGGGTGGACGCGCCTATGCTTAGTCATAGACCGTCTACCACCCGTATCTATAACACAGGGAAGGTGGTGTGGTCGGAGTTTTCATCAGCTTTCCAGGAGAAACTGTCCGCTAGGAGCTTGACGGCGGGCAAGGTGGAGGGAGTGACCAGCATTGAGGGTTTGGAGGCAGTCGTGTCTGAATACCTCACCTGTCTTGGGACACTTGTGATCAAGTAATCCCTAAGGCAGTTGGGCCTAAAGGAGTGGCTCGTCCCCCCTGGTGGTCGCAGGAGCTGGACTGCCTTAAAAGGGAGGTCGCGCGGAGGAAGAGACGGATCCGCTGCGCCGCCCCCACTCGTCGGCAGCATGTCGTCTCCAGCTATCTTAATTCCCTTGAGGAGTTTAAGAGGAAGGTGGCAGAACCCAGACCGGGAGTTGGAAAAAGTTCTGCTCAACACAGGAGCGAGAAAGCATGTGGGACGGGATTTACAGAGTCCTTAGGAGAACTGAGCGGAGGCGAGAGGAGGTCCTGCTCACGGACGCGAATGGGACTACATTAGACCCGAGGGCGTCCGTTGAGCTTCTCGCCTCTACGCTCTTTCCGAGGGACTCTGCGGACAGTGAGTCCCCTGCTCAAAAGGCGGTGAGGGCGGTGACTGAGGGGCTCCGACCTGACGGGATTCGGAGTCTATCTGCGGTGGATCCACCATTTTCCCATGAGGAATTAACGAGGGTTTGTAATGAGCTAAACCCTCGGAAAGCCCGGGGGGTGATGGATTCACTGCTGACATATGCACGCATGCGGTTAGAGGGGGGGAAGTGGGACTGTTCTTGGCAATTGCCAACAAGTGCCTCGAAATGTCACATTTCCCTCGTCCGTGGAAGACTGCATGCGTGTGTATACTCCGAAAACCGGGAAGGGAGGACTATACTAAACCGAAGTCGTACCGCCCGGTTGGCCTCTTGCCGGTGTTGGGCAAGATCTTGGAGAAACTCCTGGCACGACGCTTGCGCTGGCATCTGCTTCCGCATCTCAGCGTGCGGCAATATGGGTTCATGCCCCAGCGTAGTACAGAGGAGGCCCTCTATGATCTGACGACGCACATAAGGACGAAGATGGTGGAAAAGGAGATTGCGGTCCTGGTGTCGTTGGATATTGAGGGTGCCTTCGATAACGCTTGGTGGCCTGCTTTGAAGTCCCAGCTCGTAGTAAAAGGGTGCCCTAGAAACTTGTATGGTATGGTCTTGTCGTACCTTGAGGACCGGAGAATCGAGCTAGTTTACACTGGAGAACGGGTGAGTCGAGAGTCTTCAAAGGGTTGTGTCCAGGGTTCCATTTTGGGACCAACCTTTTGGAACATTATATTCGACTCCCTGTTGGTGGAGCTCGAGTCCATGGGAGTGTACTGTCAGGCATTTGCGGACGATGTTGTCCTAATTTTCTCCGGGAAGGAGGTCAGGTCTATTCAGGAGAACGCGGCCCTTACTCTGCAGACTGTGATGGACTGGGGCGTCAGAAATAAGCTTTCCTTCGCGCCACAGAAGACCAAGGCTATGGTTTTCACAAGGAGGCTTAAGTTTGACGCTCCAGTCATTATCATGGGCGGAGTGAGGGTGCCGCTGGAAACCAAGATTCGACTGTTAGGCCTGATCCTCGATGACAAGCTCACTTTTGAGGCACATGTCACTGCTGCCTGTAAGAAGGCTGCGGACATTTATAAGCAGTTGGCTTGTGCAGCAAAGGTGACCTGGGGTCTGAACTCGGAGATTGTTAGGATAATATACGTTGCGGTGATAGAGCCTATCGTGTTGTACGCAGCAAATGTTTGGGGCCCTGCAGCGGAAAAGATTTCGCTGCAAAAAAAATTGGGCTCCCTGCAGAGGGGCTTCGCCCAGAAAATCTGCAGAGCGTACCGCACGGTATCGCTGACTGCGGCAATACTGCTGGCAGACTTGCTCCCATTGGACCTCCGTGCCCGAGAGGTGCACAGGCTATACCTTGTTAAGAGGGGCGAGCTCCTGGACGAGATCGTGGTCGGTCGAGAAATGGAGCGGCCAGTAACCTTCGCCGAGTACCCTCATCCGGTGGAGTGCGAAGGGGAAAAGTATGAGAGCATGGAAGCCCCTCCGGAGTCGGGCGGCTCCGCTATCTTCACAGATGGTAAAGATAGATAGTGGAGTGGGAGCCGCCTTGACCTGGTGGAGGGAGGGGCAAGAGGCCAGGTTCTCTACTTTTCGCCTGGAGTCCTTCTGCACGGTTTTCCAGGCAGAGCTATATGCGTTGTATAGAGCGGTACAGGCGGTCAAAAAGGCTAGAGACGAGGATGTCAGCATCTACAGCGACTCTAAGTCGTCGCTGGAGATGCTGGCAAACCCGGCCCCGCCACACCGCCTGGCTCTTGCAACGCAGCTGGCTCTCCGGGAGATCCGTGCAGGGGGAAGATCCGTTCGACTGCACTGGGTTAGGGCTCATGTCGGCACCGCGGGTAACGAGCGAGCCGACCAATTGGCGAAGAGAGCTGCCCACAAAAAAATCGGTGGCTGACTACGATCGGTATCCGGTGTCTTATGCAAAGAAGATAATACGAGAGGAGACTGTCCTTAAGTGGCAGGTACGCTATGAGTCCTTGACACGGGCGAGGTGACGCGGGCCTTCTTCCCTAGTTGGCTGATGCACACCGTGTGGTGAGGAAGGCCAAACTGTTACCCGCCCATGTCCAGGCAATCACAGGCCACGGAGGATTCGCTGCGTACCTGCACCGCTTCAAGATCAGGGACAGTCCCGCGTGTGAATGCGACCCGGATATTGCCGAGACAATCTTTCACCTAATTATGGATTGTCCACGTTTCGGCTCGTCCAGGTATGACCTCGAGCAAAGGCTAGGCTGTAGGTTGGACCTCGGCACGCTATCGGTTTGGATGGCGGAGGATGACGCCAGAACTAATCTCTTGGAATTTATGGAAAAGGTTGTAACTGTGGCAAAAAGGAGAAATAAATAAGAATTATAGCTTTTAAAATTTGGATTAAATGTTTGTGTCAGTGTTTTTATGTTTTGAATATTTTGACTATTTTTGAATTTTTGACTATTTTTTGACTATTGGACTATTTTGATTTTACTATTGACTTGTTATATAATGTTTGTATTGTCCTAGATGATAAGGAATTTGTACATACTATATAAGCCGAATATTTACGTCATGACGAATTGTAACTATGCTCTTTTATGTTTATTGTATTAATATTAAGATTGTTGTATTTAGTGGTAAGAATTTAATAAAGAATGAGATAATAAATAAATAAAGGGAAAAGTATAGGAATAGGGGACTAGAGGATAGATAGAATTATAGGAAAAAATATGAAATTGAGAATGGAAAAATTATTTATACAGGTAGACAAGATCTCTGATTACGTTAGAGGCTCACTGGGGACTATAAAAAAAAAAAAAAAAAAAAAACCTAACCTAACCTAACCTAACCTAACCTAACCTAACCTAACCTAACCTAACCTAACCTAACCTAACCTAACCTAACCTAACCTAACCTAACCTAACCTAACCTAACCTAACCTAAACCTAACCTAACCTAACCTAACCTAACCTAACCTAACCTAACCTAACCTAACCTAACCTAACCTAACCTAACCTAACCTAACCTAACCTAACCTAACCTAACCTAACCTAACCTAACCTAACCTAACCTAACCTAACCTAACCTAACCTAACCTAACCTAACCTAACCTAACCTAACCTAACCTAACCTAACCTAACCTAACCTAACCTAACCTAACCTAACCTAACCTAACCTAACCTAACCTAACCTAACCTAACCTAACCTAACCTAACCTAACCTAACCTAACCTAACCTAACCTAACCTAACCTAACCTAACCTAACCTAACCTAACCTAACCTAACCTAACCTAACCTAACCTAACCTAACCTAACCTAACCTAACCTAACCTAACCTAACCTAACCTAACCTAACCTAACCGGCACGAACAACGCCATCAAGGGCGGGGGGGTCATTACAGCCGCCCCTATGGTTCGCGCCCATACGAGGGATGCCACATACGCCCAGGTCTCTGCGCTACCAAAGCGCTCGCCACCCTCTGCGACACTTATAGTGTCGTCCAGGGACCCTCGCGATACCAGCGAGGGTGTCCTCAACGCTATTCAGAGGGTGGCAAACACCCAGGTCACGGGTGCTAGGGTGGACGCGGTCAGGAAGGCCAAAAACCAAAAGGTCGTCCTGCGATGCCACGCCGAAGAGGATGCGCGGAAGATGGCGGGGCAGTTGCGGACGGCCTCGGCTGGACTGACCGTGGAGACCCCGAAAAACAAGAACCCCCTTGTAGAAATCAGGGGGGTATTACAGGTCTACAGTGACAAAGAAATCCTGGAAAATCTAAAGGGACAGAATAAAGACCTATTCCGTGACCTGGAGGCCAAGGACCAGGGCGTACAGATTAGGTACCGTAAAAGGGCGCGGAACCAGTTAGAATGCCACCCAGTCCTGGAGGTCGCGCCGAAGCTCTGGCAGAGGTTGGTGGACGCAGGTAGGGTGCACATTGGTATCCTGTACCGACCGGTGCGGGACCAGACGCCCCTGGTGCAGTGCACACGCTGTCTGGGGTACGGGCACAGTAAGAAAGTCGTGCCCGTCCTCAGAAGAGTCATGTGTGCACTGCGTCATTCTTCACAGGAGGGGCGAGTGCCCAAGTAGGGCGGAGGGTAAGGCCCCTACCTGCGTGAATTGCCGGAGGGCAAAGCGGCCCCAGGGAGAGTCCCACCACACGGCATTCCATGATGAATGCCCCGAACGCCTAAAGTGGGACTCCATAGCAAGATCAAGGGTGGCATATTGCTAAGGGCACCCTTTCGGCTAACATCACGGATACTACTGAGCGGGATACAGAGTCGCCCCGGATAGTGATGGCGCAAGCCAACCTGCAGAGATCTAAACTGGCCACGGCGGAGCTGCAGCGCTGGGCTTCTCGTGGGGGTGCCGCTGTGGCCCTTGTCCAAGAACCGTATACCGGTACGACAGGGTCAATGCGGCAAGCTCCAAACACGAGAGTCGTTCAGAGCGCTGCTAGTGCTACGGAACCAGTGAAGGCGGCTATTATAATCTATGGGGACAAGGTCAGAGTGATCGTGGACCCACAGATTATCGATCACAATATAGCCGCCGTGATCCTGCAATCGGGCAACCTATCACTAGGGGTGGTCTCTGTCTACTTCGAGCCAAATGAACCTATAGAACCGTACATTTTACGACTCGAGGGAATCTGTAACAAGTTAGGAGTCCCTAACCTGATAGTTGGGGGGGACATAAATGCAAAAAGCTTGTGGTGGGGTAGCAGCACCTGTGATTACCGAGGGGAGGCTTACTGCTCCTTTCTGGACGCGGCTGGGCTGCATATACTCAATGAGGGCACGAAGCCCACTTTTCAGGTCGTCAGGGGGGGCCGCTTGTGTACAAGCATTGTAGACGTTACCGTCTGCAGCCCCTCCCTAATCGGCAGGATTGATGATTGGAAAGTTGATGAAGACTTGACATCATCCGATCATAACGCTATTACCTTCTCGATACGGGTGGACGCGCCTATGCTTAGTCATAGACCGTCTACCACCCGTATCTATAACACAAGGAAGGTGGTATGGTCGGAGTTTTCATCAGCTTTTCAGGAGAAACTGTCCGATAGGAGCTTGACGGCGGGCAAGGTGGAGGGAGTGACCAGCATTGAGGGTTTGGAGGCAGTCGTGTCTGAATACCTCACCTGTCTTGGGGACACTTGTGATCAAGTAATCCCTAAGGCAGTTGGGCCAAAAGGAGTGGCTCGTCCCCTGGTGGTCGCAGGAGCTGGACTGCCTTAAAAGGGAGGTCGCGCGGAGGAAGAGACGGATCCGCTGCGCCGCCCCCACTCGTCGGCAGCATGTCGTCTCCAGCTATCTTAATTCCCTTGAGGAGTTTAAGAGCAAGGTGGCAGAGGCCCAGACCGGGAGTTGGAAGAAGTTCTGCTCAACACAGGAGCGAGAAAGCATGTGGGACGGGATTTACAGGGTCCTCAGGAGAACTGAGCGGAGGCGAGAGGAGGTCCTGCTCACGGACGCGAATGGGACTACATTAGACCCGAGGGCGTCCGTTGAGCTTCTCGCCTCTACGCTCTTTCCGATGGACTCTGCGGACAGTGAGTCCCCTGCTCAAAAGGCGGTGAGGGCGGTGACTGAGGGGCTCCGACCTGACGGGATTCGGAGTCTATCTGCGGCGGATCCACCATTTTCCCATGAGGAATTAACGAGGGTTTGTAATGAGCTAAACCCTCGGAAAGCCCCGGGGGTGATGGATTCACTGCTGACATATGCACGCATGCGGTTAGAGGGGGGGAAGTGGGACTGTTCTTGGCAATTGCTAACAAGTGCCTCGAAATGTCACATTTCCCTCGTCCGTGGAAGACTGCATGCGTGTGTATACTCCGAAAACCGGGTAGGGAGGACTACACTAAACCGAAGTCGTACCGCCCGGTTGGCCTCTTGCCCGTGTTGGGCAAGATCTTGGAGAAACTCCTGGCACGACGCTTGCGCTGGCATCTGCTTCCACATCTCAGCGTGCGGCAGTATGGGTTCATGCC
This sequence comes from Saturnia japonica, assembly GCA_033032175.1. Taxonomy (NCBI): domain Eukaryota; kingdom Metazoa; phylum Arthropoda; class Insecta; order Lepidoptera; family Saturniidae; genus Saturnia; species Saturnia japonica. The sequence continues at coordinate 12,699 of JAVKPJ010000100.1, forward strand.
CCAGCGTAGCACAGAGGAGGCCCTCTATGATCTGACGACGCACATAAGGACGAAGATGGCGGACAAGGAGATTGCGGTCCTGGTGTCGTTGGATATTGAGGGTGCCTTTGATAACGCTTGGTGGCCTGCTTTGAAGTCCCAGCTCGTAGTAAAAGGGTGTCCTAGAAACTTGTATGGTATGGTCTTGTCGTACCTCGAGGACCGGAGAATCGAGCTAGTTTACACTGGAGAACGGGTGAGTCGAGAGTCTTCAAAGGGTTGCGTCCAGGGTTCCATTTTGGGACCAACCTTTTGGAACATCATACTCGACTCCCTGTTGGTGGAGCTCGAGTCCATGGGAGTGTACTGTCAGGCATTTGCGGACGATGTTGTCCTAATTTTCTCCGGGAAGGAGGTCAGGTCTATTCAGGAGAACGCGGCCCTTACTCTGCAGACTGTGATGGACTGGGGCGTCGGAAATAAGCTTTCCTTCGCGCCACAGAAGACCAAGGCTATGGTTTTCACAAGGAGGCTTAAGTTTGACGCTCCAGTCATTATCATGGGCGGAGTGAGGGTGCCGCTGGAAACCAAGATTCGACTGTTAGGCCTGATCCTCGATGACAAGCTCACTTTTGAGGCACATGTCACTGCTGCCTGTAAGAAGGCTGCGGACATTTATAAGCAGTTGGCTTGTGCAGCAAAGGTGACCTGGGGTCTGAACTCGGAGATTGTTAGGATAATATACGTTGCGGTGATAGAGCCTATCGTGTTGTACGCAGCAAATGTTTGGGGCCCTGCAGCGGAAAAGATTTCGCTGCAGAAAAAATTGGGCTCCCTGCAGAGGGGCTTCGCCCAGAAAATCTGCAGAGCGTACCGCACGGTATCGCTGACTGCGGCAATACTGCTGGCAGACTTGCTCCCATTGGACCTCCGTGCCCGAGAGGTGCACAGGCTATACCTTGTTAAGAGGGGCGAGCTCCTGGACGAGATCGTGGTCGGTCGAGAAATGGAGCGGCCAGTAACCTTCGCAGAGTACCCTCATCCGGTGGAGTGCGAAGGGGAAAAGTATGAGAGCATGGAAGCCCCTCCGGAGTCGGGCGGCTCCGCTATCTTCACGGATGGTAGTAAGATAGATAGTGGAGTGGGAGCCGCCTTGACCTGGTGGAGGGAGGGGCAAGAGGCCAGGTTCTCTACTTTTCGCCTGGAGTCCTTCTGCACGGTTTTCCAGGCAGAGCTATATGCGTTGTATAGAGCGGTACAGGCGGTCAAAAAGGCTAGTGACGAGGATGTCAGCATCTACAGCGATTCCAAGTCTTCGCTGGAGATGCTGGCAAACCCGGCCCCGCCACACCGCCTGGCTCTTACAACGCAGCTGGCTCTTCGGGAGATCCGTGCGGGGGGAAGATCCGTTCGACTGCACTGGGTTAGGGCTCATGTCGGCACCGCGGGAAACGAGCGAGCCGACCAATTGGCGAAGAGAGCTGCCCACAAAAAATCGGTGGCTGACTACGATCGGTATCCGGTGTCTTATGCAAAGAAGATAATACGAGAGGAGACTGTCCTTAAGTGGCAGGTACGCTACGAGTCCCATGACACGGGCGAGGTGACGCGGGCCTTCTTCCCTAGTGTGGCTGATGCACACCGTGTGGTGAGGAAGGCCAAACTGTTACCCGCCCATGTCCAGGCAATCACAGGCCACGGAGGATTCGCGGCGTACTTGCACCGCTTCAAGATTAGGGACAGTCCCGCGTGTGAATGCGACCCGGATATTGCCGAGACAATCTTTCACCTAATTATGGATTGTCCACGTTTCGGCTCGTCCAGGTATGACCTCGAGCAAAGGCTAGGCTGTAGGTTGGACCTCGGCACGTTATCGGTTTGGATGGCGGAGGATGAAACTAGAACTAATCTCTTGGAATTCATGGAAAAGGTTGTAACTGTGGCAAAAAGGAGAAATAAATAAGAATTATAGCATATAGAGTTTGAAATGTTTGTGTCAGTGTTTTATGTTTTGAATATTTTGACTATTTTGAATTTTTGACTATTTTTTGACTATTTGACTATTTTGATTTTACTATTGACTTGTTATATAATGTTTGTATTGTCCTAGATGATAAGGAATTTGTACATACCATATAAGCCGAATATTTACGTCATGACGAATTGTAACTATGCTCTTTTATGTTTATTGTATTAATATTAAGATTGTTGTATTTAGTGGTAAGAATTTAATAAAGAATGAGATAATAAATAAATAAAGGGAAAGTATAGGAATAGGGGACTAGAGGATAGATAGATTTATAGGAAAAAAAAATATGAAATTGAGAATGGAAAAATTATTTATACAGGTAGACAAGATCTCTGATTACGTTAGAGGCTCACTGGGGACTATAAAAAAAAAAAAAAAAAAAAAAAAAAAACCTAACCTAACCTAACCTAACCTAACCTTTTTTTTTTTTTTTTTTTTTTTTTTTTTTTTTTTTTTTTTTTTTTTTTTTTTTTTTTTTTTTTATCGTGGGGAAATCCTACATGGATCCGCCTCCCGAGCCGGGCAGCTCGAGAGGGGTATGTCAGACTCTTACTGACTAAAACCCCACGGTGTTCTCCACACACCTATGTGGCCGGGGAGCAGGAAATGCTGAAGCAATAACTTCCACTCAACCCGGCAGGTGTCAGCCCCTCATGAGGGGCCTCTTCCTTCGGTCTGAGGGGTCGGATGATTGGACACCCTCTGACGAACCGTCGAGGGGCGCATCGAACACAGATGCGCCTCGCCTCGGGCCTGTACACTAACTGCAAGGGCGAAGGACGTGCCCGCGTCCAACGCCCGCAGGCCTTATTTACGGCGGCTGTAGGTCATCCCTGACCCGTCGCCGCCGTACGGTTCGTCGACCGCGGGAGGGGAGCTGTGATGCCTGCTCCCTCTCCCTCTCCGCCGCCTCCTTAGTGAGCAGAACGTCCTCGCAGAATGAGGCGACGGAGTTCCATCCGGTCTCGCTCTCGACCATGGACTTCACAACAGTCGAGAGCGAGAGATCCAGGCCAATCACCGCGACGAGCTCGCGGCGTGGCGTTTCCCAGGCGGGACATTCTTCGAGGGTGTGCTGCGCGGTGTCCCTCGCACAGCCACAATGGTGGCACCCTGCAGTCGGTTCCCGGCCTATACGACACAGGTAGCTCCCGAAACAGCCGTGTCCCGAGAGCACCTGCGTTAGCCGGAATGTCAGGGTGCCGTGCCGCCTGGTTAGCCATTCGGCCAATACGGGCCGAACGGCATCCACTGTTGCCACGCCCGAGCTCGGTCGCTCAAGTCGTCGGCGCCACTCGTCCACCACTAGGACCTGGTGGAACTGTGACCTCAGCGCCTCGATTTCCCGAGGCGCGAGTCGTAAACCTTGCTCCAGCGCCTCCACGCGTCGAAGATACAGAGACGCGTGGGCTCTCGCCTCCAGGTCCCAGGGTGGGGATCCGGCTAGAAGGGAGGCCGCCTCGAAAGAGATCGTGCGGTACCCATGGGTGGCCCTTATAGACATCGCCCGCTGCGGTCTTCGCAATTGGGCAATGTTCGTGGCCGTCAGGCCGTACGCCCACACGGGTGCCCCATACAAGGCCATAGACCGCACGATTCCTAGGTACAGCTTCCGGCAAGAGGAATTAGGCCCCCCCATGTTCGGCAGCAGTCGGGCTAACGCACCCGCTGCGCTCATGAGACGGGGAGCCAGTTGCCGGAAGTGCTCTTCGAAGGTCCATCGGCTGTCGAGGACGAGGCCGAGATACTTCATGGACGACTCGACACCGATGGACACGCCTCCCACGACAATCTGGGATCCTTGAGGCGGCGCATTCCGAGGCCCATGGAAAAACAGAGCCTCGGATTTACGCAACGCCACCTCCAGCCCCAGTCGCCGGATCCTTCCAACGACTTGAGCGACACACGCTGTCGCTAACATCATTGCGCCGCGGTGCGTCTTCCCCCGGGCCAACACCAGCGTGTCATCAGCGTAGCACACGACGCTAGCGCCTCGGAGGAGCGCACCGCGCAACACCCAGTCGTATCCGATGTTCCAGAGTAGGGGCCCTAACACTGACCCCTGGGGAACACCGGATACGACGTCTCGCCGACTCATCCCTTCTTGACCCGGGAAGGTTACGTACCTCTCACTGAGGTACGCCCCGACTATGCGGCGGAGGTAGGACGGCACTCCATGGAACCGGAGTGCCTCTCTAATTGTAGCCCAGGGCAAGGTGTTAAAAGCGTTGGCGATGTCAAGGGACACCGCCAGAACCACCTCGCCCCGAGCAGTTGCTTCCTCCGCCTGGATCTTCACACGCATTATGGCGTCGATTGTGGAGCGCCCTTGGCGAAAGCCAAACTGGTTATCCGCCAGATCCGGCCCTATTGTTGCTAAGTGCTGGACGAGGCGGACTGCGATTATCCGCTCGCAGAGCTTCGCCACCTCGTCCAACAGCACTATGGGCCGGTATGCGGACGGAAAGTCCGCAGGGCGCCCCGCTTTCCTCAGCAGGACCAGCTTGCCGGTTTTCCATAAACGTGGAAACCGGCCCTGCTGAAGACACGCCGTGAAGATTCCCAAAAGCCGGGGCTCGAGGGCCTCTTGAGCCAGGACCCATGCACGACCAGGTATGCCGTCAGGTCCTGGGGCGGTGTTTTTCGCTTGCATGCGTTTCACCGCCACCCTCAACTCTTCCCGGGTCACCTCGGGGACCTCGTTGTCGTCGCCAGAGTGGTCCGAGTTGGGCGCAGCCATAGGCGGAGCCATCTGCGGTGGCGTGTGCTCCGCCCTTGAGGGGAACAGAGCGGCCACCACCTCTTGGAGGAGCTGTGACTCAAGACTCTGGGTTACCGGGGGGGCCCACTGACGTAACTTGCCACGTACCATACGGTACGGGCGCCCCCACGGGTCCCGATTGAGCGTCTCCAGCAGCTCCTCTCTGGCTAGAGCCTTCGATTGCTCGATAGCCTTACGGAGGGCCAGTTTGGCCGCTCTGTACTCCTCGTAGAGCTCCTCCTCCGTAGAAGACGCGGATTGCACGCGGCCTCGCCTGCGTCGCTCCCTGGTGTACCGGCGTCGGACAGCCACACACGCTACGCGCAATTGCGCGATTTCATCAGTCCACCAGTACACTTGACGCCTGGCGGGTATCGGCCCCTTAATTCGGGGCATTGCCGCGTCGCAGACCCGTGTCATTTCCACTCGCAGCTGCCCCGCCTCTTCGTCGACGCCTGCAGCCTGGTCGGATGGTTCGTCAGTCACCCAGGCCTGCAAGACGGATGCCTCCAGAAGTGCCTCACGATCGAGGCGCTTCAACGCCCAACGCGGACCCTGCTCTGCGGGGGTCCTCCGGACTGGTCCGTCCGAAGTTTGGGTGGAGATGTCGAACTGTATATATCGGTGGTCCGACAACGTCTCCACCCCCTCAAGGACTTTCCAGCCCCGAACACGGCGCGCTAATGCAGGGCTAGCGAACGTGAGGTCTACTATTGAACCGCCCTGCTGTCGCACGCACGTGTTGACAGACCCCCGATTGAGAAGAAGCAGGCCCGTTGCGATGGCCCACTCCTCCAGAGCTTCGCCCTTGGCGTCCGTGGACGGGGAACTCCAAGCCGTTGACTTTGCGTTGAAGTCCCCGAGAACTAGGATGGGGCGAGGATTACTGCGACCGACAACGCTGCCTAACTCCCCGAGGAGACCCTCGAAGTCGGCGAGACTTCTACTTGGGGGTGCATACACCCCCACTACCACCACGTCACCGAAATGTGCTACTGCGTACCCCCGACCCCTCGAGATGTTAGAGAAGGGCAGGGCACCAGCAGCGGCCTGGGACACTAAGGCCACCGAGCCATCCAGATCGCTCACCCAGTTATCGGCAGGTGGGACAAAGTACGGCTCAGCCATCACGGCGACGTGGATCAACCCCTGCGCCATACTCTGCAACATGAGGTCCTGAGCCCTGGCGCAGTGGTTGAGATTACCTTGGAGGAAATGGAAAGCCATTATAATTGATGACATTCCATTTCTGCCTCCTGGGGCATTGCCGGCGTCTGAGTGTCCACCGGCAACGTTACGGGCTGAGAGGGACCCTTGCCCCTCTTCCTGCCTCTTCTCTTGGCCCCCTTACTGGGTTGCGGCGCAGGCTTCCCGCAAGCCCTGCTGCCCACTCGATGATCGGCGGGCTTGTTAGTGGCTGCACATACCGCACAATGCGGAGCAGCTTCACACCCACCGGCTTTGTGCCCCGGTTGACTACAGCGGAAACACAATTCACTGCAGTCAACCTTACAGGTGCACTTGACACCTAGGTGCCCGCCTTGGAGGCACCTGAAGCACCTTGTAGGCCGGGGCGGCAGTACTTTCACCTGCGCCGAAACCCACCCAATAAGCAGGCGGCGGCCATCGCCCAGTCTTTTTGCTGCATCCACCGGACAAGACACCACAGACGTCCACAGTCCTCTTAACCCAGGACGGACGCCGTTCGTTTTGATTTGGTCCGGTGAACACCCTGCAGTTTCAGCAACCGCAGCGACCACTTCATCCGCCGTAATAGACTCATCCAGGCCCGTGATGCGCACGTCAGCACACCTCATGGGCCTGGAGACTTTGACACCTTCGGCTGGGACGGCTTCTCTTATCTTGGCCGCCAATGCATCCGCCTTTTCGCTACTTGCAGCGCCCGGTATCGTCAGGAGGTACCCCCCAGTTGCTGCCTTTCGCCACCGGATACCGGAAATGCCAATGTCAGCTATCCTCACATCAGTCTTAATTTTCTTGAGGACTTCCAAGTAGGAGAGTCCTCTTTTCTGCGCCTCCGGCTGTACTGTGACCGACACTGCAGTAGTTTTAGGTGACCGGAGATTAACAGGCTTCTCCTTCTTTGAGGCCGTCTTTTTCTTCTTTTTCTTCGGCTTCTCAGGTCGGCCGTTCTTTCCAACCAGCACCCATTCCCCCTCCGCAGGTTTAGATGCCGATGGTTCTTTTCTGCTCGTAGAAGGGGCTTGTGTTGCTGGCTTGGCTGCAACCTTATTCCCCTTTTCCCCTGCTGACTTTTGAGGAATAGGGACCTCAGACGGCCGCGCTTCCAGAGTAGCTACAGTTTTCGCCGCTATTTGTTCGGCTTTTCTGTCTGCAGCCAGAGGTGGTCGGAGTCGTTTCTCTGGCTGGAGCCTATCTTGGAAAGAATCCAGGCGGGCAGTCATGATGTTCATCATTCTCTGCACCGCCTGGTCTAACACTTCTACTGTAACCACTGCCGAAGAGTCAGTTTGAGGCCCCACTTGGCGAGGCTTCGGCAGTGGGGGAAACTCCTCCCGTGCCACAGCTAACCTTTTAGGAACTGGCAGAGAGGCAGACTCCGAAAATGTGGCAGTTGCAGGACTGGGCACCTCTCTCACCACAGGCTCCAGAGAGCGGGCCTTTGCCATCTCAGCCCTTACGTCCGCGAGCTCTTTACGGAGCTCAGCCACTTCTTCCGCCTGTTTGGAGTACCTCTCCTCTAAACTTGTGTAGGCAGCCTGGACCCTCACCAACTCTTCCGAGGTAGTCCGGCTGCTAAATTCTTGGATTGCGACCGTGATAGACGCCGCTGCATCCTTCAGGGCCTTCTGGAATGTGCCCTTGAGGTTATGGGATTTTTGGGCAACTTTCAGAATAACCTCTACGTCACCAAGAACCCTCTTATTCAATTGGCAGGCAAGTTCCTCCACGGGGGCAGGGGCAGCATTTCCCTTCGCTGCACGCTCAAGCCGCGCCCGAGAGGCTAGCTCCGCCACCTCCTCCTCGGCTGAGAGACGGATTTCCTCCTCCTTGAGTTTTAGGTATCGCTCCTTTGCTGCTGCCATACCCGCATACTCCCCAGTGGTGATGGGTCGCCCTCTACCTCGCTTTGGAGACAAAACCCGAGGCCTCGTTGTTACTTCGATCTCGTCACCAGAAACGGAATCAGCAGCCGGTTCATCCATTGGATTATCGGGTTTCCGTTTTCGGAAAAACCTGCCCATATGAGGGGACAGTCCACCTTCAGCAGATTCCACAGTCTCCATCGTATCTGCGCTATTTTCACTCGCGTCTGAAAAATATTCGACGGAGAGACGGTCGATTGAAGGATTCCTCTTTAAAACCACAATCGGTATTGAATCGGTTGTCCTGTTGGTCGCCAAAGTCGTCGTTAGATCTTCACCTTGCAAAATTGTGCCCCCCCCAGAAAACGCGGGGCAGCCCGGGCTAGGCCCGGAGAGGGATTCTCCTGCTCCATTGGAGCCGGTACCCTCCTGGGGTAGTTCATTTTTTAATTTTGCACTATCCATGTTTCCTTCCATTATATCAGTGGTCCGTATGCATGCCAGAGTCGTCGTGGAATGTTCCTGATCGGGAATCCATTTTCGTGCCAAGGTCATTGTATTTAAATTAAGCTCATGTACAAATTTGCCCTTTTTTTTTTTTTTTTTTTTTTTTTTTTTTTTTTTTTTTTTTTTTTTTTTTTTTTTTTTTTTTTTTTTTTTTTTTTTAACGTGGAGAAACCCGTCATGGGTACACACCCGCCCGGGGGGACGAGTGGTTATGTGAGACTCCTACTCACTAAAACTCCACGGTGTACCATCGGCCGCCATAGTGGGGCGCGCGGGCACTGCGGTTGCAATCTGCCGCAACGCCCCGGCGGCCGGCCCCAGTCGGGCCCCGGCGCTAAAGAGAGACAGTCTGGTACAACCCCAACTGTCTCCCAGACGGCTGAGCCAGTGCAATGGGAAGACGGGCCCCCCGACCCGTCTCCCCTGGTCCAGCAAGGGCAGAGGAAAGGCGGTTAAACACCCCCACCTACTGCCCATCGTCTACGCTCAACCCCTAAGGGGGTCTTGGCGCTGCAGGCGCTCTCCCCGTCTTTTGGACGGGTGGCCTACATTTCGCACCTCCCATGAAATGATTCGCCTGCCTTCCGGCGTCGGCACACAGGGCACAGTGCAGCTTTGCAGCTGTGCACTCTTGCGCCTTGTGGCCAGGCTGTCCACAACGGAAGCAAAGGGCTCCCCTATCAACTGCCGAAGGGCATGTGGGCCGGGTATGGCCCACGTCCAGACACCTGAAACATCTCAAAGGCCCCCCTTGCAGGAGACGGACGCGTGCCATACTCCAGCCAACAAGGAGACGACCTAACTGCACCAATGTCCTGGCAGCGGCGACTGGGAGTGACAAGTGAATTGCGCCATTGCCTCTCCCGTAGGGACGTATCTCACCAGCCCTAATAAGGGTTGGCTCGCAACCGCCTTTAGCCGCCGCTGCCGCTACGACTTCATGCGCCGAGACGGAGTCCTCCAATCCAATGATTCGGATGTCTGCTCTTTTAATGGGCCTCGCCACTGTGGCTACATCTGCCATAATCTCACTTAGCTTTAGGGCTAATTGATCCGCCTGCTCTACTCCCCGGGATGTACAAATTTGCCCTAACCTAACCTAACCTAACCTAACCTAACCTAACCTAACCTAACCTTTTTTTTTTTTTTTTTTTTTTTTTTTTTTACGTGGGGAAATCCTGCATGGATCCGCCTCCCGAGCCGGGCAGCTCGAGAGGGGTATGTCAGACTCTTACTGACTAAAACCCCACGGTGTTCCTCTTTCACCCATTTGGCCGGGGAGCAGGGACAGCTTACGCATTACTTCTACTCGCCCGACGGGTGTAGGCCCCTCATAAGGGGCCACCTTCAGCGGTCTGAGGGGTCGAAATGTGTGACACCCTCCGACGAACCTACGAGGGGCGCATCGAACACTGATGCGCCACGCCTCGGGCCTGTGCATTAGCTGCAAGGGCGAAGGACGTGCCCGCGTTCTACACCCGCAGGCCGTTATTACGGCGGCAGAAGGTCATTCCTGACCCTGCGCCGCCGGGTTCGTCGACCGCGGGAGGGGAGCTCTGACGTCTGCTCCCTCTCCCTCTCCGCCGCCTCCTTTGCGAGCATGACGTCCTCGCAGAATGAGGCGACGGAGTTCCACCCGCTCTCACTCGCAACCATGGACGAAACGACGGTCGGGAGTGAGAGATCGGGCCCTATAGCCGCGATGAGGTCGCGGCGTGACGAGTCCCATGCGGGACAGGCGGCAAGTGTATGCTGCGCGTTGTCGACCGCGCAGCCACAATGATGGCACCCAGTTGTTGGCTCTCGTCCTATGCGACACAGGTAACTCCCGAAACATCCGTGTCCCGAGAGCACCTGCGTCAGCCGGAAGGTTAGGGTGCCGTGCCGCCTCCGTACCCATGCCGTCAAATGAGGCCTCACGGCCTCGACGGTCGTCACGCCGGCGCTGGGGTTCTCCAGTCGTCGGTCCCACTCCGCCATGACCAGGATCTGGTGGAGCTCTGCCCTACGCGCCTCGATCTCACGAGGCGCAGGTCGTAATCCTCTCTCGAACGCCTCCCCGCGCCACCTGTAGAGCGACGCGAGGGCTTCCGCCTCCAGATCCCATGGCGGAGATCCGGCCAGTAGGGAAGCCGCCTCGAAGGAGATCGTGCGATATCCCCGGGCTGCTCTGACGGCCATCGCTCTCTGCGGTTTGCGCAGAGCGGCGATATTACGGGCCGCCAGGTTCTCAGCCCACACCGGGGCCCCGTAAAGGGCCATGGACCGCACGATCCCCATGTAGAGCCTTCGACAAGCGGAATTTGGACCCCCCAGGTTGGGCAACAGCCGCGCTAACGCGGCCGCAGCGCCCATAAGACGGGGGGTCAGCTGCCTGAAGTGCTCTACAAAGTCCCATCGGCTATCCAGAACGAGTCCAAGATATTTCATATTTGACTGGATGCCGATTGGGACGCCTCCCACGATGATCTGGGACCCTCTCGGTGGCGCATTCCGAGGCCCATGAAAACACAGAGCCTCAGATTTTTGCAGCGCCACGTTTAGTCCCAGACGCCGGATCCGACCGACGACGTGTGCCACCCCAGCGGTTGCCAATATCGCGGCTTCGCGGTGCGACTTAGCTCTCGACGTGACCAGTGTGTCGTCGGCATAACACACGACACTGAGGCCACGGAGGAGCGCACCGCGCAACACCCAGTCGTATCCGATGTTCCAGAGAAGAGGGCCCAAAACTGACCCCTGGGGAACACCGGATACGACGTCTCGCCGACACATTCCACTCCGACCCGGGAAGACTACATACCTCTCGGAGAGGTACGCCCCGACTATGCGGCGGAGGTAGGACGGCACTCCGTGAAATCGGAGCGCCTCTCTAATTGTGGCCCAGGGCAAGGTGTTAAAGGCATTTGCGATGTCTAAAGACACCGCTATCACCACCTCGCCCCGAGCAATGGCCTCCTCCGCCAGACTCCTCACTTGCGCGATCGCGTCAATCGTGGAGCGCCCTCTGCGGAAACCGAACTGGTTCGCCGCCAAATCCGGCCCCACGTGCGTTAAATGGCCGACGAGGCGGTTTGCAATCACTCTCTCGAAGAGTTTGCCCACCTCGTCGAGCAGCACAATGGGGCGGTACGCGGACGGCGAGTCCGCCGGGCGCCCCGGCTTTTGGAGCAGGACTAGACGGCCGGTTTTCCACTTCGACGGAAACCGGCCCTGCTCCAGACATACGCTGAGGAGTCCCATTAGTCGGGGCTCGAGGACCTCTTGGGCCAGGACCCACGCTCGACCAGGCAGGCCGTCGGGCCCTGGGGCGGTGTTTTTGGCCGCGAGGCGTTTCACCGCCGCCCTCAATTCTTCCCGGGTCACGTCGGGCACGTCGTCTCGGTCCACGTCGGGCTCGGCCGCGGGCGGAGCCATGTGGGGAGGTGAAAACTCCTCCCTGGAGGGAAACAGAGCGCTCACCACCTCCTCGAGAACCTAACCTAACCTAACCTTTTTTTTTTTTTTTTTTTTTACGTGGGGAAATCCTGCATGGATCCGCCTCCCGAGCTGGGCAGCTCGAGAGGGGTATGTCAGACTCTTACTGACTAAAACCCCACGGTGTTCCTCTTTCACCCATTTGGCCGGGGAGTAGGGACAGCTTGCGCATTACTTCTACTCGCCCGACGGGTGTAGGCCCCTCATAAGGGGCCACCTTCAGCGGTCTGAGGGGTCGAGTTGTGTGACACCCTCCGACGAACCTACGAGGGGCGCATCGAACACTGATGCGCCACGCCTCGGGCCTGTGCATTAGCTGCAAGGGCGAAGGACGTGCCCGCGTCCGACGCCCGCAGGCCGTTTTTACGGCGGCAGGAGGTCATTCCTGACCCTTCGCCGCCGGGTTCGTCGACCGCGGGAGGGGAGCTCTGACGTTTGCTCCCTCTCCCTCTCCGCCGCCTCCTTTGCGAGCATGACGTCCTCGCAGAATGACGCGACAGAGTTCCACCCGCTCTCACTCGCAACCATGGACGAAACGACGGTCGGGAGTGAGAGATCGGGCCCTATAGCCGCGAAACCTAACCTAACCTAAAAAAAAAAAAAAAAAAAAAAAAAAAAAAAAAAAAAAAAAAAAAAAAAAAAAAAAAAAAAAAAAAAAAAAAAAAAAAAAAAAATTTACGTGGGGAAATCCTGCATGGATCCGCCTCCCGAGCCGGGCAGCGCGAGAGGGGTATGTCAGACTCTTACTGACTAAAACCCCACGGTGTTCCTCTTTCACCCATTTGGCCGGGGAGTAGGGACAGCTTGCGCATTACTTCTACTCGCCCGACGGGTGTAGGCCCCTCATAAGGGGCCACCTTCAGCGGTCGGAGGGGTCGAGATGTGTGTGACACCCTCCGACGAACCTACGAGGGGCGCATCGAACACTGATGCGCCACGCCTCGGGCCTGTGCATTAGCTGCAAGGGCGAAGGACGTGCCCGCGTCCGACACCCGCAGGCCGTTTTTTACGGCGGCAGGAGGTCATTCCTGACCCTGCGCCGCCGGGTTCGTCGACCGCGGGAGGGGAGCTCTGACGTCTGCTCCCTCTCCCTCTCCGCCGCCTCCTTTGCGAGCATGGACGTCCTCGCAGAATGAGGCGACGGAGTTCCACCCGCTCTCACCCTCGACCATGGATGAAACGACGGTCGGGAGTGAGAGATCGGGCCCTATAGCCGCGATAAGGTCACGGCGTGACGAGTCCCATGCGGGACAGGCGGCAAGTGTGTGCTGCGCGTTATCGACCGCGCAGCCACAATGATGGCACCCAGTTGTTGGCTCTCGGCCTATGCGACACAGGTAACTCCCGAAACATCCGTGTCCCGAGAGCACCTGCGTCAGCCGGAAGGTTAGGGTGCCATGCCGCCTCCGTACCCATGCCGTCAAATGAGGCCTCACGGCCTCGACGGTCGTCACGCCGGCGCTGGGGTGCTCCAGTCGTCGGTCCCACTCCGCCATGACCAGGATCTGGTGGAGCTCTGCCCTTCGCGCCTCGATCTCACGAGGCGCAGGTTGTATTCCTCTCTTTAACGCCTCGCCGCGCCACCTGTAGAGCGACGCGAGGGCTTCCGCCTCCAGATCCCATGGCGGAGATCCGGCCAGTAGGGAGGCCGCCTCGAAGGAGATCGTGCGATATCCCCGGGCTGCTCTGACGGCCATCGCTCTCTGCGGTTTGCGCAGAGCGGCGATATTACGAGCCGCCAGGTTCTCAGCCCACACCGGGGCCCCGTAAAGGGCCATGGACCGAACGATCCCCATGTAGAGCCTTCGGCAAGCGGAATTTGGACCCCCAAGGTTGGGCACCAGCCGCGCTAACGCGGCCGCAGCGCCCATAAGACGGGGGGTCAGCTGCCTGAAGTGCTCTACAAAGTCCCATCGGCTATCCAGAACGAGTCCAAGATATTTCATATTTGACTGGATGCCGATTGGGACGCCTCCCACGATGATCTGGGACCCTCTCGGTGGCGCATTCCGAGGCCCATGGAAACACAGAGCCTCAGATTTTTGCAGCGCCACATTTAGTCCCAGACGCCGGATCCGACCGACGACGTGTGCCACCCCAGCGGTTGCCAATATCGCGGCTTCGCGGTGCGACTTAGCTCTCGACGTGACCAATGTGTCGTCGGCATAACATACGACACTGAGGCCACGGAGGAGCGCACCGCGCAACACCCAGTCGTATCCGATGTTCCAGAGAAGAGGGCCCAATACTGACCCCTGGGGAACACCGGATACAACGTCTCGCTGACACATTCCACTCCGACCGGGAAGACTACATACCTCTCGGAGAGGTACGCCCCGACTATGCGGCGGAGGTAGGACGGCACTCCGTGAAATCGGAGCGCCTCTCTAATTGTGGCCCAGGGCAAGGTGTTTAAAGGCGTTTGCGATGTCTAAAGACACCGCTATCACCACCTCGCCCCGAGCAATGGCCTCCTCCGCCAGACTCCTCACTTGCGCGATCGCGTCAATCGTGGAGCGCCCTCTGCGGAAACCGAACTGGTTCGCCGCCAAATCCGGCCCCACGTGCGTTAAATGGCCGACGAGGCGGTTTGCAATCACTCTCTCGAAGAGTTTGCCCACCTCGTCGAGCAGCACAATGGGGCGGTACGCGGACGGCGAGTCCGCCGGGCCCCCGGCTTTTGGAGCAGGACTAGACGGCCGGTTTTCCATTCGACGGAAACCGGCCCTGCTCAGACACGCGCTCAGGAGTCCCAATAGTCGGGGCTCGAGGACCTCTTGGGCCAGGACCCACGCTCGACCAGGCAGGCCGTCGGGCCCTGGGGCGGTGTTTTTGGCCGCGAGGCGTTTCACCGCCGCCCTCAATTCTTCCCGGGTCACGTCGGGCACTTCGTCTCGGTCCACGTAGGGCTCGGCCGCGGGCGGAGCCATGTGGGGAGGTGAAAACTCCTCCTGGAGGGAAACAGAGCGCCACCACCTCCTCGAGGAACTCTAACTGGAGACTCTGGGTTACCGGTGGGGCCCATTGGCGAAGTTTGCCGCGTACCATCCTGTACGGGCGGCCCCACGGATCCCGATTGAGCGTCTCCAGGAATTCCTCTCTGGCCAGAGCTTTTGCGCGCTCAATGGCCCGTCGGAGGGTGAGCTTAGCTGCTCTGTAACCCTCATGCAGCTCCGCCTCTCCGGGGCTTGCGACCTGCGAATGACGTCGTCTGCGCCTTATCCTGGTGTACTGGCGGCGCGCTGCTACGCAAAGTGCGCGCAGCTGCGCGATTTCAGCGTTCCACCAGTACACCTGGCGCTTAGCTGGACGACGCCCAACTCTCGGCATCGCCGCGTCACACATATGCGACAAGGCGGCTCGCAGTCGCTCCGCCCCATCTTCGACATCGGCAGGCCTCTCGGGTGTTCCATCCATCACCCAGGCTTGCACGATGGCGGCCTCGACGAACACCTCGCGATCGAGGCGTCCCAGAGCCCAACGTGGACTGTCCTCTTCCAGGGCTCTCGGGACCGGTCGTCCCGAGGTCTGGGCGGACACTTCGAACTGTATGTAAAGATGGTCCGAAAGTGTCTCTACCCCCTCCAGGACTCTCCAGTCCCGAACACGGCGTGCTATTGCAGGGTTTGCGAACGAAAGGTCCACTATGGATTCGCCCTGCGGTCGCACGCACGTGTTTATGGAGCCCCTGTTAAGGACGAGTAGGCCTGATGTTATGGGCCCACTCTTCCAGCACCTCACCCCTAGCGTCCGTGGACGGGGAACCCCAAGCCGTAGATTTGGCGTTGAAGTCCCCGAGGACTAGGACAGGGTGAGGGTGGCTGCCCGAGACGACAGTGCCCAACTCTACCAAAAGTGCCTCGAAGTCGGCGAGACTCCATCGAGGGGGTGCGTACACCCCCACCACCACGATGTCGCCGAGACGCGCCGCCACGTATCCCTGGCCCTCCTTGATGTTAGCGAAGGGCGGGGAACCGGCGGCGGGTCGGGAAATAATGGCAACCGAGCCATCTCGATCTCCCGCCCAGTTATCTCGGGGCGGCACGAAGTATGGCTCGGCTATCACGGCGACGCTGATTGACCACTGTGCCATGCTTTGGACTAGCAGGTCCTGCGCACTGGCACAGTGGTTCAGATTCCCTTGGAGGATACGAATGGCCATTATTAATTAGCTTCTTCCATCTCCTCCGTCTGGACCGTCGTCGGCGCTTTAGGAACAGCCGACGAGGTCAGGGGTTGTGTCGGGGCTTTTCCCCTCCTTCCCCTTCTTCCTTTCTTCGTCTTGGGTGTCGGCTCAACACAAGCTCTGCTGCCCATCCGATGTCCCGTCGGTTTATTCGCTCGTGCGCATACAGCACAATGCGGATCCGCTGTACAACCTCCAGCTTTGTGGCCCGGTTGACTACAGCGATAACACAGCTGACTGTAGTCAACTTCGCAGGGACATTTTACCCCTACGTGGCCACTCTGGAAGCAACGGAAACACCGTTGTGGGCGAGGCTGCAGGATCTTCACCCGCGCCGACACCCATCCCACCAGTAACCGTCGGCCATCGCCAAGCTTCTTTGCTGTCGCTACTGGACAGGTTACTATAGCTGTTCCTGTCCCATCAGGTCCAGGACGCGGGTCGCTACATTTCACTTGTCCAGGCGGGCATTCCCCAGCTGAGGCGACGGCTGCGATTAGTTTCTCGACCGTGACCGAGTCGTCGAGTCCTGAGATGCGCACGCTTGCGCTTCTTACCGGCCTGGATACCCTAATTCCTCCACTGGGAAGGACAGCCTAATTTTATCTGCCAGCGCATCAGCCTTTTCGTTGCTGTCGGCGCCGGGTAACTCCAGTATGGCTGCTCCTGTCACTGCCCTCCTGTAGTTAACGCCCTCAATTCCGAGGCTGCCTAGGTCCACGCTTTCCCAGGTCTTCGCCAGTACCTCCTTATATGTAAGACCTTCGTTGCCGCCTCCGACTGCAGCGTGATCACCACTGCAGTGGATTTCGGGGAACGAATCTTAGGGGTCTTACCCTTTTTTTGGAGGCGCTGCCTTGGGCTTGGCCTTCTTTGATATAGCCGCCTTTTTACCCCCCTTACCGACTAATACCCATTCCCCTCGGAGGACTTGGGGCAGCTAACTTCTCGCTGTAGGAGGGGGGACGAGAATCGGGTGCAGCCGACTTTGGTACTGCTTTCCCTACCTTCTGGCTGCTCTTCTTCGCAGTCGCTTGCCGGGAGTCTGCCAGCCGTGGAGGCCGAGTTTCGGGAGCTAGCGGTTTCGCCGTGAGCTGTGCAGCCTTTCTATCCGCCGCTAAAGGAGGGCGGAGTCGTTGTTCCGGGAGGAGCCTATCCTCCAACGCCTCGAAGCGCGCACTCATTATATTGAGAATCTCCCTAAATTTCCCATCAATATCCGAAGTGCCGCTCCGAGGACGCCCTTGTTGCCTCTGCGGCAAAGGAGGAAACTCTTCCCTCGAAAGCCTTCTTGGAGATGAAGAGGGTGGGCGACAACGGAAGAGACGCTGGGTTCGGGCACTGGCATGCGGACCTTCAAGAAGTCCGCTCTTAACTCCGCGAGCTCTTTGCGGAGCTCTGCCAGTTCTTCTGCCTGTCTTCTGTTTGTCTCCTCTACCCGCGTGTATGCAGCTTGGACCCTCTCCAACTCCTCAGTGGTGGTCCGACTACTATATTTTACGACTGCGTCCTTAATGGACGCAGCCGCATCTTTGAGGGCTTTTGTAAACGTGCCCTTCAAGTTGTGTGATTTTTGGGCAACTTTAAGGATCACCTCAACGTCACCCATCACCCTTTCGGTTAATTGGGAGGAGAGCTCCTCCTCCGGGGCGGTGGCGATCTCTTTCGAAGCCCTACTGTGGCACGCACGTGAAGCCATCCTTGCCACGTCCTCTCGGCTGCGAGTCGGATACCCTCCTCTTTAAGACGCAGGTACTCGGATTGTAGCTTTACCATCCCGACGTATTCCCCAGTTGTTTGGTGGGCGACCTCTGCCTCTTTTAGTGACCGCGACCTTCTTTAGAGCCGGAGAGGACTCATCTACCGACGCCGGGTCCGACGGTTGCGGAGGGTCAGGGTCTTCTGGCTTCCTTTTCCTTCGCCAAAAGGTACCGCTAGGAATATCGTCATCAGACATAACCGATACCATTGTGCCCACGCTGGAATTACTAGTAACCGATAAGCGGTCCAACGATGCACTCCTCTCAATGATTACAAGGGCACAACCGTCCCGCTATGACTTTCCTTTTCTGGCTCTACGACACCAGACTTCGGGACACTACCCGCTCCCGTACCATATTTATCCAAATCGAATGCAGAATCAAAAGTCAATGTTCTTGCCAAGGTTGTCGTTGTTAAATCGGAATCACGCAAAATTTTGCCCCCCCCAGAAAAACGTGGGGCAGCCCGAGCTAAGCTCGGGGAGGGATTTCCATTTCTGGTACCCTCCTGGGGTAGTGTTTTTTAAATGTTGCACTATCCATCTTCGTTACTTACTTTCCGTCTAGTTCGCAGTACGCCTGCCGGGATCGGTATGAAACCCACCAATCCCGCCAGCCGTTTTCCGGAACTGGGCCCTTGGGACTCAACTTGAGCCCTCATCGGCCCCAACCCGGTACTGAGTGCGCTGCTCACACGCCACACCCAGGAGTGTTTATCGGCTCTCCAGCCTAGATCCGTAGTGTTCAGCGAGACAGGGTCACCTCGAGAAGGATGTGGCTCTTCACCACGCACTACGGTCTTGAGGTGGCAGGCTAAGGCTCTCTCCAAAAGGAAAGAACTGTATTGCGCCTGTGGGTCCACCTCCTGCAGATCAGAGATACAAGTACCTCATCACGCCTGCTCGACCCCAAACCTAACCTAACCTTTTTTTTTTTTTTTTTTTTTTTTACATGGGGAAATCCTACATTGGATACACCTCCCGCCGTCGGGGGACAGCGAGAGGGTTATGCCGGACTCCTACCGGCTAAAACCCCATGGCCGCATCGGCGCGTGTGTGAACATGGGCACGGGATTCGCGCAAGCATTCTCCGCGACCCTGTCCACGCGCTTGGGTCACCCGTAGATGTTAAATAGCGGGGACCATCGTCACTAAAAGAGAAATTACCTTCTTTCCTCACGTTCTCAGTTGAAGCGGCGGCAAACCGTGCTTCCTCGTCACGGGCCTTCCTTACTCAGCAACGAACGCCCCCGCGTCCGCTACCTGAAGGCATGTTAGGGTGGCACTCGAAGGGGCGGATTTGCACGCCTCTCTGTTGACGTCTTACCCTTACTCGACGGATCATGGGGGCATGAGGTTCCCTTTTCTCTAAACCTTTCTGCTTCCTCCTTTTGATGAAGGACGCTCTCGCAGAAAGAAGTAACCGCATGCCAAGAACCCTCACTAGCGACCATAGCTTGAATTAAAGCCGGCAGGGAGAGATCATTGCCTATCACTGCAGCGAGTTCGTTGCGCTGAAGTGCCCATGCTGGACAAACTTCCACCGTGTGATCCACAGTATCGATATCACACCCATTACAATGATGACATTCAGATGTCAGTTCTCTACCCGCTATCTGATGCAGGTATTCACCAAAGCAGCCATGGCCGGTCAATACCTGAACCAGCCGATAGGTGAGAAAAACCCATGTCCTCTATCCATCCATTCTGAAAATACTGGGCGAATTGCCTCGATTGTTCGGAGACCAGCGGTAGGCAACGAAAGCTTCTCCCTCCACATTCCGAAATCACCGTCCCCCAGTAAGCTCTCTGCGTTTCTATCTCCCTAAGTAGGGTGGTCACTCCTCGCACGCTCTTTTCAGCACGCCACGTGTACATTGCCGCGAGTGCATAAGCCACCAGTTCCCACGGTGGTGAGCTAGCAAGTAGGCAAGACGCCTCATATGATACAGTACGGTATCCTCGTATCACCCTGATAGCCATCATCCTATGCAATCTCCGCAAGACCGCAGAATTGTTGGCAGTCAGGGCAACTCGCCACACTGGGGCTCCATACATGACCATAGACCTAACCACCCCATATACAAGAGCGGCAAGTAGCACCTGCCCCTCCAATATTGGGTAAAAGACCCGCCAAAGCCGAAGCACTTCTCATAGCCTTGGAGCTAATTGTCGAAAATGTTCACAAAAAGACCACTTGCTGTCTAAAACGATGCCTAAATATTTCATTTTAGACCCAATTTCAATCCGTATACCATCGATAATCAGATTGCTTCCAGCGGGAGGTGCCCTACGTGGACCATGAAAACACATTGCTTCGGTTTTATGAAGGGCTACCTCAAGCCCCATCAGCCGAATTCTTTCTACAATCTGCTCCACACTTGCAGTCACCAAATGTATAGCATCCCTCAAAGTTTTCCATGAGCCACGACGAGCGTGTCATCCGCATAACAAGTCACCGCAGCTCCCGGAAGGAGAAAGCCCCGCAGCACCCAGTCATACCCGATGTTCCACAGGAGCGGGCAAGAACTGATCCCTGTGGAACACCACATGACATCTCCCTTTGGTGAGTGCTACCGTCTTGACCAACGCATGTGACATGCCTGCCCTCTAAATAGGACCCGATAATCCTACACAGATATTTAGGCACATTATGAAGCCTTAGCGCTTCGTTGATGCATTCCCAGGGTAGGCTGTTAAAGGCATTGGCTATATCCAACGATACAGCCAATAGCACCCACCCTGAGAAACCGCTACCTCTGAGAGGTCTTAACGCGTAAAATAGCGTCAATCGTTGACCGACCCTCCCGGAAGCCAAACTGCACTGGAGAAAGGTCGGGCCCCACATCTTTCAAATGCCTAATTAGGCGCCGCGAAATGACACGCTCAAACAGCTTTCCAGCCTCATCAAGAAGAACGATTGGTCGATAAGCAGATGGAGAATCAACCGGTCGGTTCTGTTTCCGCAACAGAATGAGGCGACCCACCTTCCACTGAGGTGGAAACTGGCCCATCTGTAAACAAGCAGTAAAAAGACGCCTAAGCCTATCCCCCAGAGCACCTAACGCCAAAACCCAAACACGACTAGAATCCCATGGGCCCGGCGCAGTGTTTCTTGCTCGGAGCCGCCTCACAGCCACGCCCAGTTCAGCCTCAGTGACTGAGGGTACCACGTCAACGATGTCACGTCCAGTGTCAATCGAAGAAGCCGTAAAAGGAGGCGAATGCCCAGCCCTCACTGGGAAGAGGGAAGACAAAATGGACTCTAACAAGAGCGGCTGAATGCTCAGTGCAATTGGGGGAGCCCTTAGGCGCAAGGAACCCAACACCAACCGATAAGGGCGTCCCCACGGGTCTCTGTCCAAAGTCCTCAGCAAATCTTCCCTTGCCTGCACCTTTGCTTTCCTTATGGAAACTTGGAGAGTCTTTTTAGCTTCTCTTAAGCGTCATAATATAGCACCTCAAGAGTAGCATTTCGTCCTCGGCGCAACCTACGGTGCCGAGCATACTGGCGCCTCGCGGCCACACACATTGTCCGCAATCTTGCAATCTCGCCAGACCACCAATACACTTGCCGCCTCGACTGCTGAGATTGGACCCGCGGCATAGCGGCATCAGAGATACGCGTCATTGTGTCACGAAACCAATGGCCTCCTCAACGATATTCACGGTCCATTCGGTGGTGGGACCCAGGATGCAACAATCGAGGCCTCAACCAATAATCCAGCTTCAACCTCTTAACTGCCCATCGAGGCGACGACGAGACATTCGCGATGGGGACCGTGGAAGATGGAGAGACATGGACGTCGAATCTAATATATAAATGATCCGACAGAGATTCCACGTCTTCAACCACTCTCCAGTCCCGAATACGTCGAGCGAATCTGGTGTTGCAAACGTAAGATCAACAATAGATCCGCCCTGCTGCCGAATACAAGTGTTCACTGATCCGCGGTTGACAATGGAAAGACCTGTCTCTAGAGCCCATTCCTGTAGAATCTCGCCGCGCATATCGCTGGCTGGAGATCCCCACGCCACTGATTTCGCATTAAAATCCCCTGCCATAAGTATGGGACAAGGCAAAGTTCGCAATATAAAGGTCGCAAGACGATCCAAAAAAGCTTCAAACTCAGCCAACGACTTGTTTGGAGAGAAATAAACACCCAGCAGGACAATCGCCCCCATTTAACTGCAACGAAGCCAGAATCTTTTAATATTGCAGTCATTGTGGGGGATCCCACATTGCTTGTAGAAATTATAGCCACAGTTTTTTGTTACGTCACCTACCCAATTGTCCCTGAGAGGTACAAAATAAGGTTCCGCTACAACCGCTATTTGTATAGACCACTCAGCCATAGTTTGAACCAAAGGTCTTGGGCTACAGCCGAGTGATTAATATTTGTCTGCAAAAACCTATAACCCATTATAATTATTGCATAGCCCCCTTTCCTTTGGACCTCTCAGTGGTACCAGGTGCAGTCTTAGCTGCATAATCTTTAGGCCGCTTAGAAATCATGGCCGCCTTGCCCTTTTTCGTGACAGAGAGAGCACAGGAACTACCTCCTAAACGATGATCCGCCTGTCGCTTGGCCTCAGCACAAACTGTACAATGTGGAGCAGCTGAGCAATTCACAGCCTTATGACCTACCATACCACAGCGAAAACACTGCTGACTGCGGTCAATCTCTGCTTTACATCGCTGCTTGATGTGACCGTTTCTAAGCAACGGTAACACCTAGACGCTTTAGGCTTCAACAGCCTGACCTGTGTTGCTACCCAACCTATCATCAATCTATTTTCTTGAGTAAGCTTCTTAGCCGCCGCCACTGGACAACGAACCCACACAGTACTAGTACCATATGGAGCTCGGGTATTTCGCCCACTCTAACCTGACTGACGGAGCAGTTTCCCTTTGACGCGATCACATTAGCAATCTCTTCACTTGTGACAGAGTCGTCCAGTCCCAGCACACGCAGGTCAGCACATTTGGCAGGCCTGGTTACCTCAACTATTCCTTCTCCGATAGATTCAATAAATGCAGCTCTCAGCTTCTCAGCCAGAAGATCTGCCTTTTCGCAACTGGTGACCCCAGGTACCTCCAATTTACGGGCACCGGAAGCCGTCTCCTTAACTTTGATATAAGGTATACCCAGAGTGGACACATCTACTTTATTTTTTGCCAGTGTGATCACCTTCTGATAGTTAATCCCTTTATCTTCAGCTCCTGGTCTCAAAGTCAACACGATTGCTGAAGTTCGCGGGACCACAAGTTTAGCCTGAGCCACTTTCGATTGCAGTTCCTTCTTTTGCATGTCAGCTTTTTTAGCACCTCTCTTTAACCTAACCTTTTTTTTTTTTTTTTTTTTTTTTTTTACGTGGGGAAATCCTACATGGATCCGCCTCCCGAGCCGGGCAGCTCGAGAAGGGTATGTCAGACTCTTACTGACTAAAACCCCACGGTGTTCCTCTTTCACCCATTTGGCCGGGGAGTAGGGACAGCTTGCGCATTACTTCTACTCGCCCGACGGGTGTAGGCCCCTCATAAGGGGCCACCTTCAGCGGTCTGAGGGGTCAAGGTGTATGACACCCTCCGACGAACCTACGAGGGGCGCATCGAACACTGATGCGCCACGCCTCGGGCCTGTGCATTTAGCTGCTGCAAGGGCGAAGGACGTGCCCGCGTCCGACGCCGCAGCCGTTTTTTACGGCGGCAGGAGGTCATTCCTGACCCTGCGCCGCCGGGTTCGTCGACCGCGGGAGGGGAGCTCTGACGTCTGCTCCCTCTCCCTCTCCGCCGCCTCCTTTGCGAGCATGACGTCCTCGCAGAATGAGGCGACGGAGTTCCACCCGCTCTCACCCTCGACCATGGATGAAACGACGGTCGGGAGTGAGAGATCGGGCCCTATAGCCGCGATGAGGTCGCGGCGTGACGAGTCCCATGCGGGACAGGCGGCAACTGTGTGCTGCGCGTTATCGACTTCGCAGCCGCAATGATGGCACCCAGTTGTTGGCTCTCGGCCTATGTGACACAGGTAACTCCCGAAGCATCCGTGTCCCGAGAGCACCTGCGTCAGCCGGAAGGTTAGGGTGCCGTGCCGCCTCCGTACCCATGCCGTCAAATGAGGCCTCACGGCCTCGACGGTCGTCACGCCGGCGCTGGGATGCTCCAGTCGTCGGTCCCACTCCGCCATGACCAGGATCTGGTGGAGCTCAGCCCTACGCGCCTCGATCTCACGAGGCGCAGGTCGTATTCCTCTCTCCAATGCCTCCCCACGCCACCTGTAGAGCGACGCGAGGGCTTTCGCCTCCAGATCCCATGGCGGAGATCCGGCCAGTAGGGAGGCCGCCTCGAAGGAGATCGTGCGATATCCCGGGCTGCTCTGACGGCCATCGCTCTCTGCGGTTTGCGCAGAGCGGTGATATTACGGGCCGCCAGGTTCTCAGCCCACACCGGGGCTCCGTAAAGGGCCATGGACCGCACGACCCCCATGTAGAGCTTTCGGCAAGCGGAATTTGGACCCCCAAGGTTGGGCAACAGCCGCGCTAACGCGGCCGCAGCGCCCATAAGACGGGGGGTCAGCTGCCTGAAGTGCTCTACAAAGTCCCATCGGCTATCCAGAACGAGTCCAAGATATTTCATATTGGACTGGATGCCGTGGGGACGCCTCCCACGATGATCTGGGACCCTCTCGGTGGCGCATTCCGAGGCCCATGGAAACACAGAGCTCAGATTTTTGCAGCGCCACATTTAGTCCCAGACGCCGATCCGACCGACGACGTGTGCCACCCCAGCGGTTGCCAATATCGCGGCTTCGCGGTGCGACTTAGCTCTCGACGTGACCAGTGTGTCGTCGGCATAACACACGACACTGAGGCCACGGAGGAGCGCACCGCGCAACACCCAGTCGTATCCGATGTTCCAGAGAAGAGGGCCCAAAACTGACCCCTGGGAACACCGGATACGACGTCTCGCCGACACATTCCACTCCGACCCGGGAAGACTACATACCTCTCGGAGAGGTACGCCCCGACTATGCGGCGGAGGTAGGACGGCACTCCGTGAAATCGGAGCGCCTCTCTAATTGTGGCCCAGGGCAAGGTGTTAAAGGCATTTGCGATGTCTAAAGACACCGCTATCACCACCTCGCCCCGAGCAATGGCTCCTCCGCCAGACTCCTCACTTGCGCGATCGCGTCAATCGTGGAGCGCCCTCCTGCGGAAACCGAACTGGTTCGCCGCCAAATCCGGCCCCACGTGCGTTAAATGGCCGACGAGGCGGTTGCAATCACTCTCTCGAAGAGTTTGCCCCACCTCGTCGAGCAGCACAATGGGGCGGTACGCGGACGGCGAGTCCGCCGGGGCCCGGCTTTTGGAGCAGGACTAGACGGCCGGTTTTCCACTTCGACGGAAACCGGCCCTGCTCTAGACACACGCTGAGGAGTCCAATAGTCGGGGCTCGAGGACCTCTTGGGCCAGGACCCACGCTCGACCAGGCAGGCCGTCGGGCCCTGGGGCGGTGTTTTTGGCCGCCGCGAGGCGTTTCACCGCCGCCCTCAATTCTTCCCGGGTCACGTCGGGCACGTCGTCTCGGTCCACGTCAGGCTCGGCCGCGGGCGGAGCCATGTGGGGAGGTGAAAAACTCTTCCCTGGAGGGAAACAGAGCGCTCACCACCTCCTCGAGGAACTCTGACTGGAGACTCTGGGTTACCGGTGGGGCCCATTGGCGAAGTTTGCCACGTACCATCCTGTACGGGCGGCCCCACGGATCCCGATTGAGCGTCTCCAGGAATTCCTCTCTGGCCAGAGCTTTTGCGCGCTCAATGGCCCGTCGGAGGTTGAGCTTAGCTGCTCTGTAACCCTCATGCAGCTCCGCCTCTCGGGGCTTGCGACCTGCGAATGACGTCGTCTGCGCCTTATCCTGGTGTACTGGCGGCGCGCTGCTACGCAAAGTGCGCGCAACTGCGCGATTTCAGCGTTCCACCAGTACACCTGGCGCTTAGCTGGACGACGCCCAACTCTCGGCATCGCCGCGTCACACATATGCGACACGGCGGCTCGCAGTCGCTCCGCCCCATCTTCGACATCGGCAGGCCTCTCGGGTGTTCCATCCATCACCCAAGCTTGCACGATGGCGGCCTCGAGGAACACCTCGCGATCGAGGCGTCCCAGAGCCCAACGTGGACTGTCCTCCTCAGGGCCTCTCGGGACCGGTCGTCCCGAGGTCTGGGCGGACACTTCGAGCTGTATGTAAAGATGGTCTGAAAGTGTCTCTACCCCCTCCAGGACTCTCCAGTCCCGAACACGGCGTGCTATTGCAGGGCTTGCGAACGATATGTCCACTATGGATTCGCCCTGCGGTCGCACGCACGTGTTTATTGAGCCCCTGTTAAGGACGAGTAGGCTGATGTTACGGCCCACTCTTCCAGCGCCTCACCCCTATTATCCGTGGATGGGGAACCCCAAGCCGTAGATTTGGCGTTGAAGTCCCCGAGGACTAGGATGGGGTGAGGGTGGCTACCCGAGAGACGACAGTGCCCAACTCCACCAAGAATGCCTCAAATTCGGCGAGACTCCACCGAGGGGGTGCATACACCCCCACCACCACAACGTCGCCGAGACGCGCCGCCACGTATCCCTGGCCCTCCTTGATGTTAGTGAAGGGCGGGGAGCCGGCGGCGGGCCGGGAAATGATGGCCACCGAGCCATCTCGATTACCCGCCCAGTCATCTCGGGGGCGGCACGAAGTATGGCTCGGCTATCACGGCGACGTTGATTGACCACTGTGCCATGCTTTGGACTAGCAGGTCCTGCGCACTGGCACAGTGGTTTAGATTCGCTTGGAGGAGACGGATGGCCATTATTAACTGGTTTGTTCCATCTCCTCCGTCTGAACCGTCATCGGCGCTTTAGGAACAGCCGACGAGGTCAGGGGCTGTGTCGGGGCTTTTCCCCTCCTTCCCCTTCTTCCTTTCTTCGTCTTGGGTGTCGGCTCAACACAAGCTCTGCTGCCCATCCGATGTCCCGTCGGTTTATTCGCTCGTGCGCATACAGCACAATGCGGATCCGCTGTACAACTCCGGCTTTGTGGCCCGGTTTACTACAGCGATAACACAGCTGACTGTAGTCAACTTCGCAGGGACATTTTACCCCTACGTGGCCACTCTGGAAGCAACGGAAACACCGTTGTGGGCGAGGCTGCAGGATCTTCACCCGCGCCGACACCCATCCCACCAGTAACCGTCGGCCATCGCCAAGCTTCTTTGCTGTCGCTACTGGACAGGTTACTATAGCTGTTCCTGTCCCATCCGGTCCAGGACGCGGGTCGCTACATTTCACTTGTCCAGGCGGGCATTCCCCAACTGAGGCGACGGCTGCGATTAGTTTCTCGACCGTGACCGAGTCGTCGAGTCCTGAGATGCGCACGCTTGCGCTTCTTACGGCCTGGATACCTAATATCCTCCACTGGGAAGGACAGCCTAATTTTATCTGCCAGCGCATCAGCCTTTTCGTTGCTGTCGGCGCCGGGTAACTCCAATATGGCTGCTCCTGTCACCGCCCTCCTGTAGTTAACGCCCTCAATTCCGAGGCTGCCTAGGTCCACGCTTTCAGGTCTTCGCCATTACCTCCTTATATGTAAGACCTCTCGTTGCCGCCTCCGACTGCAGCGTGATCACCACTGCAGTGGATTTCGGGGAACGAATCTTACGGGTCTTCTTACCCTTTTTCTTAGGAGGCGCTGCCTTGGGCTTGACCTTCTTTGATATAGCCCGCCTTTTTACCCCCTTACCGACTATACCCATTCCCCCTCGGAGGACTTGGGAGCAGCTAACTTCTCGCTGTAGGAGGGGGACGAGAATCGGGTGCAGCCGACTTTGGTACTGCTTTCCCTACCTTCTGGCTGCTCTTCTTCGCAGTCGCTTGCCGGGAGTCTGCCAGCCGTGGAGGCCGAGTTTCGGGAGCTAGCGGTTTCGCCGTGAGCTGTGCAGCCTTTCTATCCGCCGCTAAAGGAGGGCGGAGTCGTTGTTCCGGGAGGAGCCTATCCTCCAACGCCTCGAAGCGCGCACTCATTATATTGAGAATCTCCCTAAATTTCCCATCAATATCCGAAGTGCCGCTCCGAGGACGCCCTTGTTGCCTCTGCGGCAAAGGAGGAAACTCTTCCCTCGAAAGCCTTCTTGGAGGTGAAGAGGGTGGCGCGACAACGGAAGAGACGCTGGGTTCGGGCACTGGCATGCGGACCTTCAAGAAGTCCGCTCTTAACTCCGCGAGCTCTTTGCGGAGCTCTGCCAGTTCTCTCTTTAACCTAACCTAACCTAACCTAACCTAACCTAACCTAACCTAACCTAACCTAACCTAACCTAACCTAACCTAACCTAACCTAACCTAACCTAACCTTTTTTTTTTTTTTTTTTTTTTTTTTTTTTTTAACGTGGAGAAACCCTTCATGGGTACACACCCGCCCGGGGGGACGAGTGGTTATGTGAGACTCCTACTCACTAAAACTCCACGGTGTACCATCGGCCGCCATAGCGGGACGCCGCGGGCAATGCGGTTGCAATCGGCCGCGACGCCCCGGCAGCCGGCCCAAGTCGGGCCCCGGCGCTAAAGAGAGACAGTCTGGTACAACCCCAACTGTCTCCCAGACGGCTGAACCAGTGCAATGGGAAAACGGACCCCCCGACCCGTCTCCCCTTGGTCCAGCAAGGGCAGAGGAAGGAGGCAAAAGCGCCCCCCCTTCTACCCAACGTCTACGCTAACCTCTGCTGAGGTATTTGGCATCGGCGGCGCCTTGCCCTTGGTGGCCGGCGGCCTGCAGCTAGCTCCTCCCATTTGGTGGCCAGACGGGCTCCCAGCATCGGCACAAACAGCACAGTGATGCTTTTCAGTACACTGCAACGCTTTGTGTCCAGGCAACCCGCACCGGAAGCATAAGCTTCCCCGGTCGACAGTCGACGGACAGAGTGGGCGCGTGTGGCCCACACCCATGCACTTAAAACAGCGCATGGGCCCACCCTCCAGGAGGCGCACACGCGCCGCACTCCACCCGACCAGGAGACGACCTGCCTCCACCAAACTTCTTGCAGCGGTAGCTGGAAGCGATAAGTGTACCGCTCCCATGCCCCTGCTATAGGCTCGTATGGGCCCAGCTCTGATAAGAGCTTGCTCACAGCCAGCCTTCGCTGCTGCAGCCGCCACGACCTCATCGACCATAACTGACTCGTCAAGGCCTATAATCCTCACGTTGGCTTTTTTAATGGGCCGGGCCACTGTGGCCACATCTCCTATTAGCTCACGGAGCTGTTGAGCCAGCTTTTCAGCCTGCTCTGATCCCCGCGCACCAGGGATTTCGATAAGCCGTGACCCTGATGCAGTGGGCCGAAGCGAAATCTTCTCTATTCCCAATTCGGCCACCTCAATTCGGTCCCGCGCCTTAGTGAGGGCATCCAAGTAAGTCAGTCCTCCCGCCAACGCCTCAGGCTGCAGTGTAATCACAACTGCAGCCGAGCGTGGCTTCGAGGGAAGCTTGACACTTGATCTCTTCTTCTTTTCCTTCGGCGTTTTCCCGCCTTTAGCAGGAGCCAATCCCGCGGACGCCGCTGGCGCCTTTGCACGTTTTTTACGTCGGCCGCGACGGGACACCGTCGTCCAAACCTCTTCATTGGACTCCGTAGATACCTGAGGAGGAGCAGGGACCGAAGCAGTAGGCTCGGCCAGCTCCATTCTCAGGGGTTGTTCGTCCACAGGCGCAAAGCCAGATCCAGCCACTTTATTCTTATTAACCTAACCTAACCTAACCTTTTTTTTTTTTTTTTTTTTTTTTTTTTTTTTTTTTTTTTTTTTTTTTTTTTTTTTTTAACGTGGGGAAATCCTGCATGGATCCGCCTCCCGAGCCGGGCAGCTCGAGAGGGGTATGTCAGACTCTTACTGACTAAAACCCCACGGTGTTCTTCTCGCACCTATGTGGCCGGGGAGCAGGAACTGCTGTAGCAAAACTTCTACTCAACCCGGCAGGTGTCGTCAGCCCCTCATGAGGGCCTCTTCTTGCGGTCTGAGGGGTCGGTAATTGGACCCCTCTGACGAACCGTCGAGGGGCGCATCGAACACTGATGCCCTCACCTCGGGCTTGTGCATTGACTGCAAGGCGAAGGACGTGCCCGCGTCCAACCCCGCAGGCCTTATTTACGGCGGCTGTAGGTCATCCCTGACTCGTCGCCGCCGTACGGTTCGTCGACCGCGGGAGGGGAGCTGTGATGCCTGCTCCCTCTCCCTCTCCGCCGCCTCCTTCGCGAGCATAACTTCCTCGCAATATGAGACGACGGAGTTCCACCCTTCTCGCTCTCGGCCATAGACTTCACAACGGCCGAGAGCGAGAGATCGGAGCCAATCTCCGCGACGAGCTCGCGGCGTGGCGTTTCCCAGGCGGGACATTCTTCGAAAGTGTGCTGTGCGGTGTCCCTCGCACAGCCACAATGGTGGCACCCTGCTGTCGGTTCCCGGCCTATACGACACAGGTAACTCCCGAAACAGCCGTGTCCCGAGAGCACCTGTGTCAGCCGGAATGTCAGGGTGCCGTGCCGCCTGGTTAGCCATTTGGCCAATACGGGCCGAACGGCTTCCACTGTTGCCACTCCCGAGCTCGGTCGCTCAAGTCGTTGGCGCCACTCGTCCACCACTAGGACCTGGTGGAGCTGTGACCTCAGCGCCTCGATTTCCCGAGGCGCGAGTCGTAAACATTGCTCCAGCGCCTCCACGCGTCGAAGATAAGAGACGCGTGGGCTCTCGCCTCCAGGTCCCAGGGTGGGGATCCGGCTAATAGGGAGGCCGCCTCGAAAGAAATCGTGCGGTACCCTCGGACGGCTCTGATGGCCATCGCCCGCTGCGGTTTCCGCAATTGGGCGATATTTTTAGCCGTCAAGCTATACGCCCACACGGGGGCCCCATACAGGGCTATGGACCGCACGATCCCTAAATACAGCTTCCGGCAAGTGGAATTAGGCCCCCCCAGGTTGGGTAGCAGACGAGCTAATGCACCCGCTGCTCCCATGAGACGGGGGGCCAAGTGCCGGAAGTGCTCTTCGAAGGTCCATCGGCTGTCGAGGACGAGGCCGGATACCTCATTGTCGACTCGACACCTATGGACACGCCTCCCACGACTATTTGAGCTCCTTGAGGCGGCGCATTCCGAGGTCCATGGAAAAACAGGGCCTCGGATTTACGGAGCGCCACCTCCACCCCAGACGCCGAATCCTACCGACGACTTGAGCGACGCCGGCCGTAGCCAGCATCGTCGCATTGCGGTGCGTCTTCCCCGGGCTAACACTAGCGTGTCGTCAGCGTAACAGACAACGCTGACGCCTCGGAGGAGCGCACCGCGCAACACCCAGTCGTATCCGATGTTCCAGAAAGCGGCCCTAACACTGACCCCTGGGGAACACCGGATACGACATCTCGCCGACTCATCCCTCGCTGACCCGGGAAGGTCACGTACCTCTCACTGAGGTACGCCCCGACTATGCGGCGGAGGTAGGACGGCACTCCATGAAACCGGAGTGCCTCTCTAATTGAGCCCAGGGCAAGGTGTTAAAAGCGTTGGCGATGTCAAGAGACACCGCCAGAACCACCTCGCCCCGAGCAATTGCTTCCTCCGCCTGGATCTTCACACGCATTATGGCGTCAATCGTGGAGCGCCCCCTGGCGGAAACCAAACTGGTTATCCGCCAGATCCGGCCCTAATCGTCGTTAAGTGTCGGACGAGGCGGACTGCGATTATTCGCTCGCAGAGCTTCGCCACATCGTCCAACAACACTATGGGCCGGTATGCGGACGGAGAGTCCGCAGGGCGCCCCTCTTTCTTCAGCAGGACTAGTTTGCCGGTTTTCCATACACGCGGAAACCGGCCCTGCTGAAGACACGCTGTGAAGATCCCCAAAAGTCGGGGCTCGAGGGCCTCTAGAGCCAGGACCCATGCACGACCAGGTAGCCGTCCGGTCCTGGGGCGGTGTTTTTTCTTGCATGCGTTTCACCGCCGCCCCTCAGCTCCTCCCGGGTCACCTCGGGTGCATCGTCGTCCCCCTCCGCGTTGGGCATGGCTGCGAACGGAGCCATCGTGGGAGGTGTATGCTCTGCCCCCGAAGGAAACAGAGCGGCCACTACATCTTGGAGGAGCTCTGGCTGGAAACTCTTTGTTATCGGGGGAGCCCATTGGCGTAATTTGCCACGTACCATTCGGTACGGGCGCCCCCATGGATTCCGGTTGAGCGTCTCCAGCTGCTCCTCCCTGGCCAGAGCTTTCGCCTGCTCAATGGCCTTTTTGAGCGCCAACTTGGCCGCTCTGTACCCTTCGTAGAGTTCTATCTCTCTAGCGGACGCGTCCTGCGTGCGACCCCGCCTGCGCCGCTCTCTGGTGTACTGGCGCCGAACCGCCACACACGCGGCACGCAATTGGCGATTTCGGCGGTCCACCAGTACACTTGACGCCTGGCGGGCATCGGCCCCTTTATTCGGGGCATCGCCGCGTCGCAGACACGCGTCATATCCGCGCGAAGTGACTCCGCCTCTTCGTTGACATCAGCAAGCCTGTCGGGCGGTTCACCGGAAACCCAGGCCTGCATGACGGCAGCTTCCAGAAGTACCTCACGGTCTAGGCGCTTCAATGCCCAACGCGGACCGTCCTCTACGGAGGTCCTACGGGCCGGTACATCCGAGGCCGGGTGGAGATGTCGAACCGTATATATCGGTGGTCCGACAACGTCTCCACTCCCTCAAGGACTGTCCAGCCCCGAACTCGGCGTGCTAAAGCAGGGCTTGCAAACGTAATATCCACTATAGAACCGCCCTGCTGTCGCACGCACGTGTTAACGGACCCCCGATTGAGGACAAGTAGGCCCATTAATATAGCCCACTCCTCCAGAGCCTCACCCCTAGCGTCCGTTGACGGGGAACCCCAAGCTGTTGATTTAGCGTTGAAGTCCCCGAGGACCAGGACGGGGTGAGGATGGATACGACCGACAACGATTTGCATCTCCCCGAGGAATCCCTCAAAGTCAGCGAGACTTCTACTTGGGCATATACACCCCTACTACGACCATGTCACCGAGATGTGCTGCTACGTACCCCCGACCCCTCGAGATGTTGGAGAAAGGCGGGCACCAGCAGCGGCCTGGGACACTAAGGCCACCGAACCGTCCAAGTCACACACCCAGTTATCTGCGGGTGGAACATAGTACGGCTCGGCCATCACGGCGATGTGGATCAACCACTGCGCCATGCTCTGGAACAAGAGGTCTTGAGCTCTGGCACAGTGGTTGAGATTACCTTGTAAGAAATTGAGTGCCATTATTATTGATGACACTCCATTTCGCCTTCATGGGAAGTCGCCGGCGTCTCAGTGACAACCGATGACGTCGAGGGCTGGGCCGGGTTCTTACCCCTGCTCCTGCCCCTATTCTTCTTCGCCCCGTTTTTGGTTGAGGGCGCAGGCTTACCACAATCCCTGCTACCCACTCGATGGGCAGCAGGACTGCCTGAAGCTGCGCAAACCGCACAGTGTGGCTCCGCACTGCACTCAACGGCTTTATGCCCGGGTTGACTGCACCGGAAGCATAGTTGACTACAGTCAACCTGGCAGGTGCATTTATTGCCCAGATGTCCGGCTTGTAAGCATCTAAAGCATTTTCGAGACCGAGGCTCCAAGAGCTTAATTTGTGCCGACACCCACCCAATCAGAAGTCGTCGGCCGTCCGTGACTTTTTTCGCTGCCGCCACAGGACAAGAAACTACAGCCGTACAGAGCCCCCTTAGCCCTGGACGTATCCATTCGTTTTCACCTGCTCCCGGGGACATCCGCCAGTCTCGGCCACAGCAGCGATAACTTCATCTGCTGTGACGGATTCGTCTAGGCCCGAGATACGAATGTCTGCACACCTCATGGGCCTGGATATTTTAATGCCCTCTGCTGGAAGCACCTCTTTAAATCTGGCTGCCAGGGCATCTGCTTTATCTCCACTGGCGGCACCAGGAATCTGGACAAGGTAACCACCGTTCGCTGCTCTCCCCAACGGATCCCTTCAATACCCAGGTCAGCCAGCTTGACGTTGGTTTTTATTCCTTGGAGCACCTGCAAGTAGGAAAAACCCTTCTTCTCCGCCTCCGGCTGCAGAGTAACTGACACCGCAGTTGTTCTTGGTGCTCGGAGTTTACGGCCCTTCTCCTTCTTAGGAGTTGACTTCTTCGATTTAGCTGGCTTTTTAGGGCGACCGTTCTTACCAACTAGCACCCATTCCCCTTCTACGGGTTTAGGCACTACCGGCTGCTCCCTATTTGTGGAAGGAGCTAACGAAGCTGGAATTGCCGTAGCATTGTTAGCCTTCTCCTTGGTTCCTCTTTTTACGTTTTTGACGGCTGACAACGGAGGAGTTGGAAGTTTAGAGGACCGTTCTTCAGGTACGAGTACTGCTTTTGCATTAGCATTCCTACGATCTGCGGCCAATGGAGGTCGCATCCGCTCCTCCGGCGGGAGCCTGTTCTCCATAGCCTCTAGCCGAGCGAACATTATGTTTTCCATTCGGAGCATCGCCTGCTCGAATCTTTCAGCAGAGACTACTTGAGGCGGCTCCATCTGAATCCTCGACTCGCGCGGCTGCGGCAGGGGAGGAAATTCCTCCCTCGCCGCCTTCTTGCGAGGTGGCACAATCTGCTGCCCGGCACCGTAATGGGCTGTGACGCCTGTGCTTGAGGGTGCAGCTGGCTTATTTGCACTCTCATATCAGCTAGCTCCTTTCGAAGCTCCGCCATCTCCGTCTGTTGACGGAGTAAGTCCTCTTTTAGGCGGTCATTGTCCGCTTTTAAGCGAGCCGTTTCACTATTTGTGGTCCGGCATTGGAGCACTTCCAAGATCTCTTTTAAAGAGTCTGCAGCATGGTTTAAGGCTTTTTGGAAAGTCCCCTTCAGATTGCCGGATCTCTTGGCTACTTTGAGAACCACCTCTACGCTCTTTTTAGCCAATTCGTTCAGGTCAAGAGTAGCCTCCGGTTGATTTGTACCATGCGCCCTAGTGGCAACTCGGAGTTGCCTGGCTTCCTCATCCAGGTCTGCCACCTCTTGCTCCGCACGGAGACGGAGCTCTTCCTGCTCAAGGCGGATTAATTCCTTTTGTGCCACATACTGACCCACATATTTACCTGTGGTCGGAGGGCGACCCCTGCCTTTCTTCGCGGGAGTTATACGAGCATCCTTCGTGATATTGTCCGGCTCAACGTCAGAACCCCCTCTGGGGCAGAACCTTCATCCAAGTTTTTCCCTTTCCGCTTACGGAAAAACTTACTTAAGCAAGGATACTCACTCCCCTCAATGGATTCAACGGTCTCAAAGGTGTCCGCACTGCAGTTACTACTGTCTGAGAGACATTCAACAGACGCCATTCTTTCAAGAGCCGGCAGCCTTTCCAGTACAACAATTGGTGAAGCAACAGAAGTCCTTGAGCAAGCCAAAGTCGTCGGAGTAGTTGAGTCTCGCAACAATTCGCCCCCCCCAGAAAACGCGGGGCAGCCCGGGCCAAGCCCGAGAGGGATTCTCCAGCACGAGTAGTGCTGGTACCCTCCTGGGGTAGTTTACTATTTACTGTTGCACTGTCCATCATGTTTTCTTCATCGGATACCCATTTTCGCGCCAAAGTCATCGTGTTTAAATCTAACTCATGCAAAATTTTGCCCCCCCAGAAAACGTGGGGCAGCCCGGGACAAGCCCGGGGAGGGATTCTCCGGTTAAGGTACCCTCCTGGGGTAGTTCAAATTGTAATTTTGCACAATCCATGTTAAACGATCGATCAGTAGTCCATTTTCGTGCCATAGTCGTCGGTTTATCCATCAGTTCGACATCCAAATCGTTTCCATCAAGAGTCCTTGTACTCGCCAAAGTAGTCGTTGTGTGTAAATTTCGCAAAGCTTTGCCCCCCCCAGAAAACGTGGGGCAGCCCGAGACGTGCTCGGAGAGGGATTCTCCCGTTAGGGTACCCTCCTGGGGTAGTCGATTTTTCAACTTTGCGTCCATACTTCCTTACTCCTCTTCCAGTTCGCAGTACGCCGCCGGGCCGGTATAAAAACCACCAGTCCCGCCAGCCGCTGTCCGGAAATGGGCCCTTGGGACTCAACTTGAGCCCTCATCGGCCCCAACCCGGTACTGAGTGCGCTGCTCACACGCCACACCCAGGAGTATTTATCGGCTCTCCAGCCTAGATCCGTAGTGTTCAGCGTGACAGGGTCACCTCGAGAAGGATGTGGTTCTTCACCACGCACTACGGTCTTGAGGTGGCAGGCTAAGGCTCTCTCCGAAAGGAAAGAGCTGTATTGCGCCTGTGGGTCCACCCCCTGCAGATCAGAGATACAAGTACCTCATCACGCCTGCTCGACCCCAACCTAACCTAACCTAACCTAACCTAACCTAACCTAACCTAACCTAACCTAACCTAACCTAACCTAACCTAACCTAACCTAACCTAACCCACTAAAACACGCGTTATTCAGTGGCTATGGTAGCTAGAGCAAAAACAATAACAGTTTTGGATACGTGAAAGCTCTGGCAAAAATTTGTATATAAAACTAATAGATATACATTGTAAATAAATTTTAATAGGACTGCTAGCAGCGTAAATTATTATTGTACATAGTTTGAATTAGTTTTAGGATTTTATTGACTTTTTAAATTAGTATTAACCGTTTTTAAAATATAATTATACAACACAGTAGTCAGTAAGTCGCCTTATTGCGGCATTTATATTAGTTGGTATTTAACATTTTAAGCGTTTTATTTTTTAATTGACATTTTAATTATTGACTTTTTAGTATAGCATTGACTTTTAACCTTAGGTAGTAAGTCGCCCTATTGCGACAATTATATTAGCTAGTAATTAATATTTTAAGTTCATCATAAGACTGAAATTATTTATTTTGTAATTTCTTGTATATTTCAAGAACTTGATTAACCCGTTCCCCAAAGATGTTTGCGATTCATACGCCCCCCAAAAAAGGAAACAGCACCGCCATGAAGTCACAAACGGATGAAACCAGTCCGAAAAAGCCATCGGTTAGGCGGAGTATCGAGTCTATTGAGGCTAACCAGGAGAGGAAGCAGACTGATACTCTGCCTATCCCCAAGAAAATTTTGGCTAATAAACAAGCGACTAAGAAAGTAGACCTGGCATCACCCCCGCGTGTCGAGAAGTATCCGACCCTTGCACTGGAGGCGAAGGCCTGTCTGTGCAGGGCAAAAATGCACTTGAGCAATTCCAGAAATCTGAGGACGGATATAAAAGAAGGCGTTATAAGCGCCATAGATAGATTGTATCAAATCATAAAGATTATGGAGAAGGAAAAGGATAGTGTTAAAAAGCGAATAGAGGACGAGAGAGGAGAGGGAACGGGCGAGGAGGGCCTTTTACACCCACCCCCCCCTACCCCCACCCCCTCAAATCCACCTCAAAAACATGGACAGGAAGATGAGTTACTAGGGAGAATTGACGAACACTCAAAATTAGTTAAG
>JAVKPJ010000101.1:0-50000 GCA_033032175.1 Saturnia japonica
TATAAATAAATTTTATGCTTAATAAGAAGACCCGGATTATTGCTTACTGTTAGGTATATGGATAACATTATATACATTTGTAAGTACTTTGGAAGTACCTTGTCAGTGTCTATAATCGGTTACTTAGTATGATTTTTATACTTCTTTATGAAGGGCTGAACCGCAGCCTGTACCTTTTTATTGTACTAACATAGAGGCTTGACTTTTCTACAGCAGTTTGAGTTCATAGACCTTGGTATTCGGTATTAATTTCAACTAAATTAGTTAAGTCCTTTTCTAAAAATAAACCTTTATATAATTTTGTTGAATTATAGTTTCACACTGGTTTAGGAATTTCTTATTTTATGATTTTCCCTTTAAATATTTGATCACGCCAGAATGTCTTGACATGTGTCGACTCAAAGTGCAAGTTCTTGTCTTGGACAACTGACAGTGACCGTGACTTGTAAAAAAGTGATATAACATCAACATCAACATAGTGACGAAATTAACAAAAATAAGTAATCCGGCACCGGTTCTGTGCAGTTTAAAGAATGGAAGGGTTTAGCTTGGTCATGATCGGCTTATAACCCATCATGCCATAATCAGCGCAATTAACATATATCACCTCACATCAAGCACCGTTCAGTTCAAAACAAGGTAGTTGTCCTTTCCATTTTGACATTATTAATCTGCTTATCAGATATCTAATACGACGTGGTTTTAACATAACCACCATTATTAAAAGACCTCTCTTAGTGCGAAATTTCAAGACTGTAGGTCTGCGGGAAGTAGCTTGTAGTATTAGAAAATTGGTCCCTGATTGTGACTTTTAAAATTTTATTATAAAAGGCTGTATCTTTTTTTTGTGTTAACCTTGAAGCTTGATTTATTTTTTACAGTTATTTGAGGTCATAGATCTTAATATTCTGCATAAATTTCAAGTGTATTTCTTCAGTAGTTATTGAAAGAAAAAAATAGTACTTAATGCAATTTTGTTACATTATAATTTCAAACAGGATTAGAAATTCCTTATTTTTTGACTTATTCCTAAACTTTTGTTAAAAAACCTCTCATAATGCCAAATTTCAAGACTATAAGTTAGTGGGAAGTACCCTATAGATTTTGATAATCGGTTCGTGAGCGTTATTTTAATTAGGAAGTGCCGTATCTTTTTAATGCGTTAACCTATAAAAAATATTTTTTCGAGTCCGTAGGCTTTGTTATATGATATTAATTTCAACTTTATAGTTCAAGTAGTTTTCAAGAAAAAGAGTCTTGACACATGGACAGACAACCAGCTAGCCAGACAGATAGTCAGACAGACGGACAACAAAGTGATCTTATAAGGGATCCGTTTTTTATGCATTATGAGTTACGGAACCCTAAAAATGGGGCTGTTATTCGTAGAGATATAGCTGCAAAACTGAAAGAAATAATTTTCTATTTATATTTGCTTTGCGTTTAATTGTATTTCACGGTAATTAAAGATACTATATTGTTAATATTGAGTTTCGATATCAGAATGCAAAGTTGAAACCAAAGCGTATATCATCAAATTTAATGCCATATTAATTGCGGTATTGTCTATCGAACCTTAATAAAATGCAAGCAATTATTTTCTTCATATGGCTATTTTTGTTT
The DNA here is from genome assembly GCA_033032175.1 of Saturnia japonica. NCBI lineage: Eukaryota > Metazoa > Arthropoda > Insecta > Lepidoptera > Saturniidae > Saturnia > Saturnia japonica. Next base: position 1,624 of record JAVKPJ010000101.1, read on the forward strand.
TAAAATATTGTTTTGTTTCGATAATAAAGTTCTCACTTTTTTACTTGTATCGTTAAATCAAAGACTGCATCACTTTTATTCCAGTTGGGTTCACAAATTGCCTGTAATACGTATAATTGCAGGGCCGTATTAAGTTTATCTAGTCAACAAATTGGAAGCCTTTTTATTAAGACACACGTATAAAAGATTAGGCACAAGATTAGGCCTATTTATAAAATAATTACTAGACTCTTTGATTTTATATTAGTAATATTTTGCCCCGCAGACGTTGTTCTGCCCTTTGAAAAACACTTATAACTAGTGCGCGAATTGAATGCAGAGTTAAGGATTTCGATAGTGCTGTGACGTAATTTGATTTATTGGTATCGATAATGAGAATATCGACAAATTTCAACGTTATTTTAAATTAAACATTTACATATTGGTTAACATAATGAAAAAAAACGTAATAATAATTTATCACATATTTTTTATAAATTATTCCACGCAGAGAAATTAAACTCAAAATATAAATCATTGAAATTTAATTATCATCAGATACATTTTTCTCCATTTCCCGTGCTTTTAGATGAATATATACATGTTTTTTTTGTAATAGAACTTGATGGACTCAGATCAGTTATTATTAAAAAACAAAAAAATAACACGTGACCGCAACTTAAGCATTAATGCCCTCAGTGAACACAGTAAAGACAATTTCAGTTGACATTTGTCAAAGGCAGTAAATCTCGCGACAAACTTTTATATCACTTAAAATGTGAATGTAATAAATTTATGGGTTTCATTACATTTAAAGTTTTTTTTTCTTTTTAGAGCTTTAAATAAAAACTTGTTCTTAAAAATGATTTTCTTTTTCATACTATTTTCAGCAAACCCTTTAATTGGATTTTACACCTATATCATGACAGTGTACAAAACATAACGAGAAAGTGAAGTCATTTTATTTTTTGTATCGTTCCCAGCAAACCCTTTCATTTGATACCCATATCATGAGAGTCCAGAAAAAATAACTAGTCCGTTATCTTGGGCCATCCGCTATATTAGATTTAGAGTGAAGTTATTTTATTTTTCGTATTCTTCTGAGCAAACCCTTTAATTGCATACCCATATCTTGAGAGTGCACAAAAAATAGCTAGTCCGCCATCTTGGGCCGTCCGCCATATTGGATTTAGAATAGAGTCACTTTAACTAACCATGCATTTCATGCAAACTAAATGTATAAGCAAAATTTCATCTCAATCGGGTAAGAATACCTGTTTCTAAATTCAGTTGCAAGATTTCATCCGAACATACATAAACACATGGTAAGTTAAATAAAAGATTGTAAAAAAAAGTTAAGAATTGTAGTAAAAGGAGTTAAAAAGACAAACACAGGATGTAGATTTCCTGGGTTATTTTTTATGTATATAATAAAATATATATTATATAATTTTTTGTATTTTCCTGATAACTGTTATGATTTGACTTGATTTAGTAACAGATATTATAGATAAATTTTAGCTTTCGGCACTCCTTCTCCATATAAACTTTAATAATGCCAAATCTCACAGTCTTCCGTGCACGCAATACGCTTAAAAAGGAACCGAAAGCTTTTGCTTCACGTATTAATAATAGGTCTTTACCTATGAAATTGCCGTTCTGCAGTACTGGCCATTTCAAATCAAAATAATTTTTGTTTGGCTAAGAATTCTAATTTCAAATTAATTTTATTTTAAAAACATGGAATTCTTTTTCCAAAAGTAGTCATTTGTTTCTTGATTAGTGTTACATTTTCATCGCATTTCAATCTTTTTTGTCATCATGGATACGTTAAAATTCGAGTAATTATGGAATATGAGTACCGTCGTGGCAGCAACGCGGCACAAGCGGCACGCAACATCTACGACGTTTACGGAGCTAACACTACAAACCAACGCACCACCTGTTATTGGTTTGCTCGCTTCCGTTCTGGGAATTTCGACCTGAAAAATGAACCTCGCGGTCGTCCGAAGACTTTGGTCGACAATGACGAATTAAAGGCGATTGTGGAAGCTGATGATACACAATCTACGGCTGAATTAGCAGCAGCTTTCGACGTTAGCGTCAAAACAATATTGGTCCATTTGCACTGCTCAACAGACACACAAATGAAGGAATTTTGAACCGCATTGTTACCTGCGATGAAAAATGGATTCTGTTTGATGCCCGAAACGAAAACATACCCCTAGAAAAGTGATGGTCACTGTTTGGTGGTCTAGCGCCGGTGTGATTCATCACAGCTTCTTACCAATGATGGAGAAGCTGGCACATCTCCAACCAGCATTGGTCAATCGCTCGTCTCCGCTGCTCCTGCACGACAACGCGCGACCTCATACTGCACAGCAGACGGTCTCCAAGTTGCAAGAACTGGGGAAGGAAGTTCTCCGTCATCCGCCCTACTCACCAGACCTTGCGCCTACAGACTACTACTTTTTCCAGAATTTGGATAACTCCTTGGCGGGAAAAAAATTCAATAGCCGAGAGGCAGTACAAAATGCCTTTGAAGAATTAGTTGCCTCCCGTCCAGCTGATTTCTTTAAGAAGGGCATCAATAAACTGCCACTGCGCTGGCAAAGATGCATTGATTGCATGGGTGATTACTTCGATTAATACAAATAAAAAATACATGAAAAAATTCGTTTAAATTTTTTCATACAAAACGGCAATTTCATAGGTACTTAAAGACTTTAGATATATGGATTATTAATTTAATATAGAATCAATGATTATTTTTTAAAAGTAAGAAGACAAAGATGTTTAATTAATTTACAAAATTGTTAATTATTTTCAAATCTCACGTTCGGAGGTCTTGTGTTCATGACCCACGCGGTTGTTTTGCTGAATCCGGCCTTGTATAGTTGAATAGAATAGATGTCTGTACGTTTCGCTGCACAACACGATCGCTTCTCCGTTGTTATGCAACACTGTTGTTGGAATAGTACGTACAGTCACGAATATAATGTGTTTACTACAACTTTCATATTATCTTACGTTATCTTATTTAAAAACACTATAAAAAGTATTTGTGTATATATTTATTTATTTATCCGATTCCTCTTTACTACTTCCACCTAAAAACAGATTAACGGTTGTTTCTTCTTTTTGATTTTTATTTTTTTCCACTATTAGTTTCATATTCGTCATAACAATTAACAAAATAGTATATTACGCACCTAGGGAGAAAAGTAGGACATTCACGCCCGCGCGTATGGTTGTCACCCGAGCCGAAGGCGAAGGTGACAATCGCGGGTGGGGATGTCATACTTTTCTTCCTAGGTGCGTTTACAATTTTTTTCTCCTTCCGGGATGAAAAGTTTATATATAAACACGCAGTTGCTAGGTTACCGGGAGATAAAGTAAAGTACGCGCATGCGCACATTTATCATCTCACCAGGAGAGAATCGGGTACTTTTCTCCCGCGTGACAGGGACTAAAAGGGAACTTTTCATCCCGGAGGAGAAAAAAACGTTTTTTGTTGCTGAAAGACAAAACAACTGTTTTTAGGCGGAATTAGGAAAGAAAATTCGGATAAATTAATTACGATGGATTTCCGCAAAGTGACACATACGTCAATGAAATATTTTTATTTTATTTTATAGGCTTAATCACAATCTCACCATCATACCAACATCTTAAAATATTATTCAATCAAGGAAATGTCAGTCCCTGGTGGAAAACGTCTTGCTCCCAAATGGTTAAGTACCCTTTAATAAAATGACGACATTGAATACATTTTACACATCTATACTTTTATCTACTCATAATTTTTATCTATACTGTTACCAAAATTGATGTGTCTGTTTGTAAAGTCAAAATAACAGATTTTTACTAAATGCATATCAAAGTATACACGATACCTATAACAACAAAGCAATTTTTAAAATTTATGTCTGTCATCTATCTATTTGTTCCGGGTAATCTTCGAAACAGTAGGACCGATTTTAATGGGACTTTCACTGATAGATAGATGATGTTATTAGGAGTAACTTAGACTAATTTTCGTGCAAATAAAAAGAAACTGGTCATGGTGGATCAATTCGGTTCGTTTAAATGTCTTACGCTGATTATATGTTATGTGATATATCAAATTAATGTAGTGCACAATTGTAGATATTATAAAAACCTACAAACAAGAGTCAGCGAAAGTATATGTATATCTTCTAAAGAACACCCACAATAAGCATTTTTGTCTTTAAAATACCCAAGAGCGGGGGAGCAAGACTCGCGCGTGTGCTCGATCGATGATATTATGTAGTTCACGCGAGCGAAGCCGCGGGCACAGTTAGTTTTATAATACAATAAAGCGGAACAGTATTTTGTATATTTATAACACGCTAATCTCTAGAACTACCCGTCAGATTCGAAGAATTCTTTTGTATATTATAGCCATACTTACGAGAAATAATAGTAATAAGCTACCTAACATTAGGCTACGACTCTCAGCTAGCCTTAAATATTGACTTTTGTTAAATAAGTCAGCAGTGGTAGCCCTCCCGAACTGATGTATCCGCGTGCGCTGGCGTAATGGATAATGATACGTAAATACAATGTTCTACAAAACTATTCGTACATCCAAAAAAAAGTCCACGATAGCATATGCCTATCTCATATACATAAGCCACAAAAAGGTATGTTGCGAATTTTTTTGGTTGAAAAATTAAAAATTCGTTTTGAGCATTAGTTTTAGGTATGACATATATTGATATGCGAACAGTTGCGGGAAGTGAGAACAGTTATGACAGGCTACACGGGTCCGATGGTGACGCGGTGTTTGTCGGATAATTTTAACAGGGGTGAAACCGTGGGTCACAGTTAGTATACATATATTTATACAAGACAGATCAAAATCTTGTCAAAAACTCCGGCTGTCATGTTGTAGTTGACAAATTTGCACACATTTAATTATATAATGTACAAGGGAAAACCCGTAAGTAGTAAAAGTAAAGAATGGAATTTACCATCTAACAGCGTAATCCCCGAGAGTGGGTGCGCACCGATTCGACCGTCCGTCCTTTCTAAGCTTATGCTCCTCAGACCCTCCGCTTCGTTCCTAATTTTGTCGGAATTTTAACCAATTCTGAATTTTTTATGTTTTCCCTAAGTCCCAAGTAAACACGTTATTTCGTTTTCTATACTAAATTCATGGACATAATTACAGAAAGGATTTAACTAAAAAAGGGTTTGACTGATTAATTAAATTTTTTACATAGGAAGCTTATGTCATTCCTCATTCTATATTATACTAGCTGTGCCCGCAGCTTCATTCGCGTGGACTACAGAATGCCGTCGATCGGGCACACGCGCGAATCTTGCTCCCCCGCTCCCGGTTATTTTAAAGACAAAAATGCTTATTGTGCGTGTTCCTTAGAAGATAGGCCTTTTTTTCAAATCAAAGTCAAAGAATAGAGAATAGCGGTAAAGCATATTATCAGTATTTTCTAATATTCAAAGTAGGCCCGACAAGATGGTGGCGCCCTTGTTAGAAATATCTCGAGAGTTTTCGTGATATCTCAGAATGCTTGGTTTCAGTTTATATTTATAATCCACTTCAAACATATACAATAAGCAAACTATATCAAGCAAAATGCCACCAATATTAGACAATATAGGGTCAAAGCACCTAATTTAATTAAGGTTCCGAGCTAAGGCTCAGTCACCCAAATATTGATAATATAATATATAAAATTAATAAAACTAAAGTGTCTGTTTGTAATGTCAAAATAATAGTTTTTTACTAAATGCTTATGAAAGTATGTACGACACTTGTAACAAAAAAACATTATTTTTTTACTTTCTTTGTTTGTTCCGGGTAATCTCCAAAACGGTTTGACCAATTTTGACAGGACTTTCTGCGATAGATAGCTAATGTTATGAGAAGTAACTTGGGCTACTTTTATTTTAGATAAAGAATAAGGGATTCGCGCAAATTAAAAAAAAACAAAAAACAGGTCATGGTGAATCAATTCGGGCGCTTAAATAGCTTACACTGAGTAAGCCGTAAGAGATATAGCAAATTAATGTACTACATAATTGTAGACATTAAAATACCTACAAATAAGTCAGCAAGAGCAACATCCACTATCAGCATTTTTGTGTTTTTGACCTATTGATATGACACGACTCCCACTTTATCCCTCACTTGTTGGAAAACGCTTCGTCTAGATCTTCCCCTTTCTCGCTTTCCTTAAATTTGTCCTTCCAAAATTGTATTAAAGAACTTATCGTGCCGTATTAAGTGTCGAATCATCTTTCCTATTCGGTCATCTATATTTCTCAGCAACTGTCTTTCCTTGTCAGCCATTTTTAACACTTCATTATTTGTAATCCTTTCTGACCTACTGATGTTCTCCAATCTCTTACGCCACATTTTAAACACAGCCCACCTTTCTCTGTCCCTTTGATTTATCGTCTATGTTTCACAGCCATGCAATGCTGTGCTTAAGATTTAGGGTCTTATATCTTCACCTGCAGTTACTATATAAAGTCATAATAATAATTTCTTATTATTATACAAAACATTATTGATTTGCAGTTTGCTTAAAGCTGTATTGTCGAATGCAACGTACAATTTTTTTTACGGTAATAAAATATTTGTTTTATTTAAAAACGTTACTTATGCTGTTATGACTTTTAGTGACAAATTATACACGAATCAATTAAAATTTTTAATGGTACTAATGGGTAATTGATTGGCTATAAGTCTAATTTCCATATTAGAATAGGCATTTGTTTTGAAAAAAAAAAACATGATTGTTAATTCTATTAATATTTTGGAGATTATGTACGTATTTATGCTAATGTGAACACATTACACACCAACAGCTTAACTAGTTGCAATGATTTAAGATATGCTTAGTTTGGAAGCAGTATGTGAGATTATATCCCAAAGTGTCCCCAAATACGTAATTAAAATTCAGGGGTTGAAAATTATCAACTATTGGTAAATTGTCAGGTAAACCTTGGTTTTATCTATTAAAATGATTATAATAACATGAGTAGGTATGATAGTCTAAGTATTTAATTTTTTTATTTACATAATTAATTTAATTTATAATGAAATGACTTTATAATTTAAACTAGCTGTTTCTGCGGCGCCGCACGCGTTTATTATGCAATAATTATTTTCGTTTTATAATTTTATTTTTACGTACCTTACATACCGTAACATATTATTGACGATTCACATATCACTTCTCATTTGTTTACAAAATTGTTGATTTTCTACGTTTATTAAAAGTATCGTAGACTAACGTATCAACGGTTCTCGTGTACAAACAAATATTAAACTAATTCTGTTAAGTCGTTTTTAAGTTAAACCCGGATATACAGGTAGACGGTAAAACATTTTTTATTTGATATTAATTGCGAACTATGTCTGTTATGATAGATAACGGAATTTGAATAGACATTATGTGTACAGATAGAACTGAAATAACTAATACTTAAAAGTAACTTCATTGGTTATGAACATAAAAAATATTACTGTGGAACTTAAAAACGCAAAGCTATATCAACTACCTATAGATAGGAACTTATGTAGAACATATTCGTTTGCAGATAAGGTATCGAAAAACACTTCCAGATCTTCATAAAACGTGTCGAAGGAGCGTCGAGCGCCGAACGATCGAGACAAGAGCGTAACGACAGGCCTCGACGGAAAAATACCGCATCTTTAATCTTATTACATGATGAAATATTGCCTGACCTATGTCGAATTCATCCCTATTTACTAAGCTAATTTAAAAAAAAGTGCCTTCGAACTACACCGAACTTCAACTCACATGAAATTAATATTTATTCAATGCATAAAATTTATCTACCATCTGTTATCCGATCGCTTAGTTAAACTAAAATTATACTATACTATATATAGTATACCTACTATTCTATAACTATAACTAAATATAAATTAAACTTAAATAAAAATTGACAATTAGCTGACATGTTCAAATATTTCACAGATTAAACAACAAATAGCTGTAGTTTTTGGCGGGATCTTGAAGTGTCATGTTGTGGTTTTTATTTTTAATTCATTTACTTAGGTTCTTGGCCCTATATTATATAATATTGGTGGTGTTTTGCGTGATATAGTTTGGGTTTTGTGCATAAGTGAAAGGGATTATAGCCTGGCAGTTGTGAAGCATCTTAGTGAATATTAAAAACCTAAAAAAAAGTACACCGAGTGATCCTTAAACACGACAAACCAAAAGAAAGTCCCCGTGAATATGTTTATTTTATTATTATGTGTATAGTAGTCACGATCCCTACCAACTGCTTTTAATATATCCATATTTTAACACGAAACTTTAAAATGATCCAGTCTCACAACAACTCGGCTCCACACCGCCAACAATAAGATGTTTCACATCAAACTGGTCTATTTGACCAAAGTCTTCGAGTCTAATCAAACAACAATAATCAATACAGTGCCTAAGTAAGTATATATATTGTCGTATCCCAAAACAAAACTCATGGGAATTTCCATAGAAAAGTTTCATACATCTTTAAGCTCTCAAAATTTAATTATTTAATTCGTCTCAACAAAAAGATTTACTATCTAAAATTAATATTTATTATAACTTCGATAATGATGAACTGAAAGCATGTATTTTAGGATCTCACAAAAACTCCCTAGATCGTTCTAAAAAAGGAGTAACCATCTTTTTAGACGCCACTTTGAATAAAATACCTGCTACTACGAAGGTACGAAAACATTGACGCTGGCAAGTGCTTTTTGCGGTATCAAAACAAAAAGAAGAAGAAGAGAACTTCAACAATGTCAGCTTTACATTGATCTATATATACAATATAGATATGTACATACAATATAGATCATTTAGTTACTAAACTCCATGTTGTATCCAAAAACACAAAGGGTCATGAGTTAAGGGAAACGGGTGGAAGGGTAGAAATTGTGGTATGAAATTGTTTCAAATTTGATATAACACCTGTGGTCCCAGTCGCCGGGTGTTTAAGCTTTGAGATGTGGTTTTGCTTCAAATATGCATGACACAACGAGCTATTCTAAATGGAAGTGACACTGAAGATTTGCTCTATAATTTTTCTATATTTTTATTAACATTCTTGTATGTAATAAATATGAAGAAGTATTATAATATATCCCACCGTAAAGTATTATATTATTTAAGTGAGTATGATTGATTACTGAAGCCGTACAAATAACCCAGCGTTCGTATTAATGACTGTCCACTAGCTACTATTCACTAGACCTAGAGGATTTAAAAGGTGGTCGAAGTGTAGGGCAAAAATATTTCCAATGGGATCGTCAGGCCGTTCACATCTCTACAAATAAATAAAATTGACGTGTCTGTTTTTAATGTCAAAATAACAACTTTTAGCGATAACGATACCTTAAGCTAACATAAGCTTAATTAAAAAATATTTATCTGTCTGTCTGTCTGTTTGTTTTGACGGGACTTTCACTGGCAGATCGCTGATGTTATAATATGGAGTACCTTAGGGTATTTTTATTTTAGAAAAATAATTAGAGTTCCGCGCACATAAAAAATAAAATAGATATGATGAATAAATTCGGCCGCTTAAATGGCTTACGCTAAGTAAACAATATCAGATATATCAAATAAATGTAGATATTATAGAGACCTACAATAAAGTCTGCAAGAGCATTGTCTATCTTCTAATGATCACTATAATAAGCATTTGTAGCTTAAAATAACCGGGAGTGGTACTAGCACAAATTTTGCGCGTGCCCGTTGGACGGCACGCGAGCGCAGCCGCGGGCACAGCTAGTAAAATTATATCAGGTATTTAAAACAAAAAATCATTTTTTAAACTGTTGTCTGTCTGTTTGTTCCGAGTAATCAACGAAATGGTTGGATTGATTTTGACGGGCATTCACTAGCAGATAGCTTATGTTATAGCAAGTAACTTAGGCTACTTTTATTTTTATTTTCTGGAAGGAGGGGCGGCCGTGCCTTCTGGCGAAGGAGGGCCGCCCTCCGGACTGCCCGTCGCCCTACCGGCCCCTGGTGCTGTTGGATGACATGGAAAAAATGCTAGAGCGTATTATCGCTTCCAGTGTCGTCCGGCACATGAAAGATGTGAGGCCGGAACTGTCAGACGGGCAGTTTGGCTTCCGGATGGGGCGTTCCACGGTGTACGCCCACACTGCCCTGAAGGTATTGTCCACAGAGGCAACAGATTGAGGGGAGAGGCTGTTGGCGGTGTCACTCGACATCGCCAACGCCTTCAACAGTCTGCCGCATGACGTTATACGGGAGGCGCTTCGGTACTTCGAAGTGCCCCCGTACCTGCGGCGGCTGTTGGGGGATTACCTCGACGATAGGGTTATTGCCTACGTGGAGAGCCAGGGATCGATGGTCGAATGCCAAGTAAGGTGTGGGGTTCCACAGGGGTCGGTATTGGGACCGCTCCTGTGGAACATGGGCTATGACTGGGTGCTCCGTGGCGCACTCCCCAGGGGAGTGCGAATCTTTTGATACGCGAATGATACCCTAGTCGTGGCCCAGGGGCGGAACTGGAGGGAAGTAGAGCGCCTGGCCACGGAGGGAGTAGCCCTTGTGGTCAGGCGCATAAGGATGTTGGGCCTCAGGGTGGCCCTCGAGAAAACCGAGGCCCTGTTGTTTAATGGGCCTCAGTGCGGACCGCCCCCTGGGGCCGTCCTAGACATAGAAGGAGTTAGGGTCCGGGTAGGGGCCCAGATGAAATATCTGGGTCTCACCTTGGACGGAAGATGGCGGTTTGAGTCCCATTTTAAGGGACTCGGACCGCCTATAGTTCGGGGCTGCGGCGGCACTTGGCAGGCTCCTCCCGAATTCGGGAGGGCCAGGCTCGAGCTGCCGCCGTTTGTATGCGGGGGTCGTTAGAAGCATGGCCGTCTACGGGGCACCGATTTGGGTGACCGCCCTCAGTACCCACAATATATCGGTTTACGGCGGCGAGGAAGGAAAGTGGGGAGCTTCCGGCTCCCACAGAGATTGGCCTTATTAGGCAGAGGGCGCAGGAGGAAGTGCTCCGGTGTTGGGAGGAGGACCTGGCGGATGTGCGCTATGGACGTTATACCATAGACGCCGTCCGTCCGGTCCTCCGGGAGTGGTATAGCAGGGAGCGTTGCTCCCTGACTTTCAGATTTGTGCAGGTACTGTCCGGACACGGTTGCTTGGATGGTACCTGCACAAGATAGCCAGGAGGGAGCCCAACACTATGTACCATGACTGCGGGGCTATACAGGACACGGCGCAGCACACTCTCTCTGAGTGTGCTGTGTGGGAGGAACAGCGCCGCACTCTGGCCCGAAGCTGTTGGAGAGGACCTCTCGCTGCCAAGTGTAGTGAAAGCCTTGCTCGGCAGTGAGAGGGCATGGACGGCGATGGCCTTCTTCTGTGAGGACGTCATCTTGCAGAAGGAGTCCGCGAAGAGGGTTCGCGAGGGGGATTCCTTAAGCGGCTCTCTCCGCCAAAGACGAACGGGTGGCAGGAGGAGGCGGTTTATCCGCCAACCTCCACCACCCTAGCCGAACCAGAAGAGACAGGTCGAGGGGCCCGTCTCTTCATTGCACAGGTTCAACGAACGGAGCAGACGGCTAGGGTGTACTGAGCTGTCTCCTACTTAGGCCGGGGCGACGCGGCTGTATGCCACCGCAGTTCCCGCGTCGCCCCAGTAGTGCGATGGATGGTACACCGTGGAGTTTTAGTGAGTAGGAGTCTCATATAACCACTCGTCCCCCCGGGCGGGTGTGTACACATGATGGGTTTATCCACGTAAAAAAAAAAACCGCCTACGAAATTCCACGCGGACGAAGTGGCAGACACAGGTAGTTCGTAACTCTATGTTCAGAGTTACAGTGCCGTACCATAGGTTATTTACTTTTCTTATTCAAAAACGACTAATTTGTCTTGTTTAACCCTAACGATTAATGAATGACATCATCCATGATGATAGTGAAATGAAAAGCCTAGAAATAGATAATTATGTTCTAAAATATGAAAGATAAAATGTAATATTCCCTAAAAACTAAGTTGAAAGATAAAATGTAATATTCCTTAAAAACTAAGTTAAGTAATAAAAATGTACATATTATAAAATATAAATACAGTTTTACAAAATTTACATTAAATTTAGCTAAAGTTTTGGTAAATACATTACTGAAGAATTTACATAATATGACATTAGAAATCGAATATTTCTTTCTATAAAGTTGTCGACGCTGAGCCGTGTCGCTCGTCTAGTTGCGAAGAACTTTGGAATATAGTTACGTAAGTTCTCGACACTAACGTACGTGTTTTGAATTTGTAATGTAGTCGCTTCCAGTTGTCCTTTGTATCTTCGTTTACGAAAACGCTTTACAAGTGTGGACCTTATTTTTGTTCGTATTGAATTATGTGATAATGATGTTTATAGTGTGTTACAAGGACTGACTTCCTCTACCAACACTTCACATTAAATGATATATTATATTTTTCTTGTTTTTAAGCTTTCGTAAATTTTTTCAATATACAAATTTTAGCTTTCTGCACTCCTTCTCCATATAAACTATAACTATGCCAAATCTCACAGTTTTCTGTGCACGCAATACGTTTAAAAACTGGTACAATGTTTTTGCTTCACCTGTTAATATAATGATATTGTATGATCACTTTAGCTGCTTTTATAATTATTGTGTTTGTTATACAAACAATTCCATTAACGTAAGTTAACTAATAATACAATGAATTAGTGGCACGATAAAAATATATATTTACATTAAAACTTTTTTAAATTACTCAAAACCATGCTTAAATTTCGTTTCTTTCTGTAAGAAAATTGTTTAAGATGAGTTGGGTAATCAATTTCTCCTAAATATGATGAAATTTTGTTCATTTTAAGCAGCTTAATGTAAGAGCATCGAGTCGCGAACACGTATTCTACTTGTATCTGACAATAGTATCCTCGCCTACAAGGATCGTGATGTAAGAAGGGCCTTACAGTACAGCTCTAATATATACCCCGCTATCGCCATTTACTCAGTCGCTATTCAGCAGGGTACATGCACCACGTGCGGGAGAGGTTGCCTTGAGTATTATGTTGTTTGAGACTGTTCACTCCATCAATTTACTTGAATTCTGGGTTAGTGGATTGTCAGTAGTAGAATAAGTTTATATTATCTATGATAAGTTTAGCTAGGTTAGTCTATGATTTTTAATAAAGGATTCAAGATGGTTGTGTGTTGTATAATTCAAGTCTCAAGAATAATCTAAAAAGTATAAAACCATAACATGGATATACAGATGGGCCAGAAAGGCGTACGATTTTAAAAACACTCTTGCGTTTGAACCTTATGTGTGGGGGCTGCGCGGGTGCTGGGGATGAGAAACTCGGTTTTCGGAAATTTATTCGCGATGGATCGCTTAACCGGAGCGCAGCGTGCATTCTGTGTTAAATATTATTATAAAAATGGCGATTCGTGCGCTATTGTTCGACGTTTATTTCGGCGTGTCTTTGGATTACATAACGTAAATCAGTGTCCGTAGGCAAGTTCGAAGCTACTGGTTCGACTCTCAAACAGAAGCCTGCGGGACGCCCAAGGTCAAAACGAACGGAAGACACAATTGAAAAAGTTAGAGCTTCATTTCAACGTAATCCTGGTCTATCGTCTCGCAAGCGATCAGCTGAACTTGTGGTGTCCAGAACATCTTTGCGTCGCATTTTGTTGAAAGATTTGAATTTGCATCCGTATAAAATTCAACTTGTGCAGGAATTACTGCCAAATGAACCAATTTTACGACGAGCTTTTGTTGAAACAATGTCCAACATTCAGTTTCAGTCTGCTTTCAGAGTTTCAACAATAATCTGTTCTCCGACGAAGCCCATTTTCACTTAAATGGGTATGTCAATAAAAAGAATTGCCGTTACTGGGCTGCAGAGAACCCACGTGCAAAACATCAAAAGCCTCTGCATTTGCCGAAAGTAACCGTTTGGGCGGCCATATCAGCGCACGGAGTTATCGGACCCTATTTTTTTTAAATCAACAAAGGCAATCTGCACTGTAATTCCGACCGATACATAGCCATGTTAAGGGATTTTTTTTCCGCAACTGCAACAATTTGAAGCCTATAATCGTGCGACGTGGTTTCAATAAGATGGTGCGACATGCCATACATCTAATGCTTCGTTGGCAGCCGTGAACGAGATGTTTGCTGGGAAACTGATATCGCGCCGAGGTGACATTCCATGGCCGCCTAGAAGTCCGGATCTAACGCTCAACGATCGGACTTTTTCATGTGGGGATACCTGAAAAGTAGAGTCTACTCCAGTAACCCAGCCACGATTAACCAGTTGAAGATAAATATCCGAGAAGAAATGGAGGCTATTCCTCGCGCAATGTGTCAGCGAGTTTTTACCAATTTGAGGTTCAGATTCGAGGAATGTTTGCAGCGGGATGGTACACACCTGAATGATGTAATTTTAAGAAATAAATTTCCCAGATGTCTATTTTAATTGAAACAAAGATGTGTATTGTATTTAGTTTTTTTTTAATTCGCTCACTCTGTAGTTATAAAATAAAACTATAAATATTGATACAGTTATGTATTCTTTTGAGTAGTTGTGAGTTATATTGTGTATTCTTAAAGGTATATATACTCTTAAGTTGGACAACGAAATTTTAATTAAGTTCATGTCCTGAGGTTATTGAAGTAACTCACGATGAGTGTTATAATGAATTTGTACTTTTTTTCATTAATTTTACTATCTCTAACGATCGATTCTAATGTTATTAATAATAAAAAATATCATGGCGTCGCTTCGTACCTACACAGACGTCTAGATTGTTATATCGCGTGAGTTGCCACTGAGGGAATTTGTCAAACGGCGAGACTGTCTATTTTTTTTCTTGACAAGCATTGTATAAGTAATAAATATTTAGACCTTTTGACTCAATGACCAAAATGAAGTAAACCACTTCTCGGACAGTGTGAACTTGAACTCCTTTAAATACGTAGAATTGCAAAACTAGATTAAGAAAACTATATTTTTTAACAGAATCCATTATTAATTTTGTAGAAAAGAAAGACGAAAGTGCTTAAACTTCTTTAGTACGAAGACTTAGTAAAGACATTTTACGGGTATATTACTTTGTAACTAATCCGAAAGAATAACAGCTTTGAAAGAAAAGAAATGAGAGATAAAGCTTTTAACCTTTTTTAACTTTACTATCGATCGCCCTAAGGTCGAAATTCAACCGGCAACTTTTTGATCATAGACTATTTTCTGTTTGACATTTGCAGTATTCATGAACCTAAACAATGAGTATTATCTATGTCACTTGCTGTTATTTTTCGTTGAGTAACAATGTTAATATTTTGGGGTGTCTAAGTTCTATGGAACTGGTCGTGTTAGGATTCGCAGTATTAATTTATTTTATTTAATATATTAGTAACATATATTATAGATAAATTTGAGGTTTCTGCGTTCCTTCTCCATATAAACTTTAACCATGCCAAATCTTGTGAGATTTCCGTGCACGCAATACGCTTAAAAAGGGGTAGAAAGCTTTTGCTTCACGTATTAATATATAGATTATTTTAAAAACTACACAAGCAATTTCTGGTCAGCACATCTCTAAACAAGATTACAGAGGAATGAAAAAATTGGAATTCATTCTAGTATCAAGACTATTATGTTTCTATGGAGAATGTATTGTATAGTGTATTTACGTGTATGTACATATATATGTGTATATACCGGTTAAGACTACCGCAGATCGATGGACTGGGTGCTTGCGTTGAGTAGAGGTCAAAGGTTAAGATAGAGGATATACAAAAGTGTAGGTAGTTCTCGTGTTTATTATATTTCATTTCCTTTTCCATGCTTTTCAAGATGTACTTTAAAAAAATATTAACTCTTTATTTTCACCACAATTTGAAGAATATTGACTAATATTGATTTTTTACCTTCAAAAATGGCTAAAACCCTTCGCATTTTCATTTATTTTGTCATCCTCGTAAAAGATTATTTTATCTGTATAGTAATATAAATGAAGTAAAAGTTTTCTACCCCTTTTTAAGCGTATTGCGTGCACGGCAGACTGAGATTTGGCATGGTTAAAGTTTATACGGAGAAGGATGTATAAGCTATAGTAATAAGTTATATTAAATAAAATAAATTAATATTGCGAATCCTAAACCGTGCCATTGAACTTAGACCCCCCAAAATATTGACATTGTTACTCAATGAAAAGTGACAGCAAGTGATGTAGATAATACTCATTGTTTAGGTTCATGAATACTGCGAATGTTAAACAGAAAATAGTCTATGATCAAAATGTTGCTGATCGAATTTCACCTTAGGGCGATCGCTAGTATAGTTAATTAATTTCTGCTATTTCGTATGTCAGTAAAGCTATGTTTTACTTTTAAATTGTGTACTAGCTGTGCCGCACAATTTCACCAGTATAAAAATGTATTCGACCAAATCTTCACCGAACCGCCGCCAACGCACGTTCATGTCCATGGTTACTTCACCGCATATTAAAGTCGTGTAGCGTGAAATTTTTATTCCCTCCTCAATAAGGAAGGGTTGAAGAAGTGTAGAATTACATCTTCAAAGCTGAGACACTCAAGTCAACCCTCACCTGCACGTGGTGCACCCTGGTGATAAACGAATGAGGAAATGGCAATAGCGGGGTAGGAGGGGTTGTACAGTCCAACTTGTGAAGAAAAGTCCGTCATAGTGACTCGCATTTGCGTATCGCGTTTCGGGATCTGCCTATAGATATCCAGTTGAATTAAAGTAGGTGGGCATGACAGCGGTGACCGTCGTTCTATTACGATCTCTCGGTGGTCATCGTTGCGTTAGGATTGTACTGTGCTTATCATCAGGGTATAAAATGCAGAAAAATTGGTTGCCTGTAAAGTCGGTATACGGGCGAAAGTTTTACGTGACAACGACTTTATGTCTGTCTCTCTCGCTCTTAGGCGGGCTAACCATGCCCGAGTGGAAGGGACGCGTGCCTCTCACTCGCTCTCATTGTGAGCGCATAACGTGAGCGGAGCGTAACGCAGTTTCTTGAAGTGTCACCCGGCAAACCAATTTATAAGACGTTGTCACGTCAAAAACTTTACAGATCTAACTGGTACTTGCAGAGATTAGGATGTTCAAACAAACAAACAGTTTCTTGAGATTTATATGCATATTAGTATTTGCTGCATTCCTCTCTACACAGTTACGTCATTGTGTACGGACATGGTTGCGAGCGATGTGAGTTCAAATCCCTGCAATGAGCTTTTGGTGAGGGAAATCATCGTAATGAAACTACAACATGGTGGGGCATTTGCTAATGCCCATCTGGCTTTCTACCACCCTTAAGTTGAAAGTCTGTTGGCAAAGCCAGTCCGTCAGGGCTTAGCGTGTTACCATTTTAGACCACATCGACACTAAACACCTGATGCCAATGGTTAAACCTTTAAAGAATAAAAGAAATGCGACTTGTTTATCCAACTCAGGTACGTAGGTTTTTCTAAGGGACCTTTTTTATTTTTATATCTAGTTAGATTTAGACCAAATTTTAAGATTACTAAACGCATATACGTATCTTCCTTCCTTCTTTCCAGAAGGCAGAAACATGTATATATGTATAGTAAGATCAAATTATACGGATAGGGAATTAATGAGACCGCGACATATTTGCAAGTACGGCAACAGCCCGAGTCGAAGTTTGGCCACTTTGGCACCCTTGACTTATTGCCTCGCTTTCGCGGCGGAGTGCCTTCCGTGCTCGTCTCCAAGTCCGGTGAAGCTTTCAAAGCCTATAATGACTCCAGGGCCTTAAGGCTAGTATAGTCAGTTTGGAAAAAAAAAAAAACAACAACAAATACACTACATAGCGTATTAGACAAAATGTACCAGCCATAAAAATGTTGAAGTCCACAACAAGATAACATGAATAATATTTGCATAGAAATGCGATCAAATTTCGTGAGCTCATCAACCTCGTTCACAAATGAGCCCACGACCATTGAAGTATTGTGTACTACGTACTAGAGACGACACCTCAACCAAATTGTTTGAAAAACGTATTCGAGTGCACACACTCGAACTGACAGTTTGTGTCGGACACTTGCTGCGAAAACATGTTTGTGTACAAAATTATATTTCATTAATATGCCTTCATGTGCACTGAGATACTGTTTAAACAACTTAAGAAACACAAATAAAAGTTAAGGAGTGACATTTCATCAGTAGGTTCAATGTATTAATGAGCGCGTGCCCCGCGCCCCGCGCTATCAAGTGGAGCACAGTTTTTGTACGTAATAACTGCTCTAGTAAAACGTGCGTCCGTACCGGGAAACCGCAGATATTCAAGTTAGAGTAATTGAATGCCTGATATGGTTATAAGGCGACCGCATTCAGAGGCGACGGTTTCAAGAGAAGGTTGCTTTTGGATCATTAACCAACAAGGGTTTTAAGAGATGGTTTTCATAGTGGTAATTTGATTAACATACATAATTTATTTTATGTAATGTACGATTACAGACGCTTCAAGGATTTAAGCCAACGTCAACTGTATCTAAACAGATACGTGTTTGCTTTATGTAGGGTCGACTTTTTTCTAAATTATTTTTAAGTTTAGCGTTTGAAATCAAAAATACTTTATTATGTTTAGGCACTAAGAAGGCACTTATGAATATCACTACACATTGCACTATAACTGGTTTGGAAAACCTTCCAGTCAACGAGAAGAACCGGCAAGCAACTCGATCGAGTTTATCAACATTTTTTTTGCAGTATTTATACTGTTTAAAACTATTATCTTTTGCAGGGGATGTACCGAGAGTAAATCACTTACAGACATCATCGTCATTCATGTAATGGTCTACCCTATAATTTATACCCTTTCGACAATAAATTTTACTTAACATGATTCTCGAACTTATTATCCGGCAAATCAGTAATATGCGTAGGAAGTTTATTGTAGAACCTAAAATTTTTTATTTGTCTTTTATTTTTTTATGGAATGACATTTTTTATATTTATACCCAGTATTAAAATGTCCCTGTCATTTTACATGTTCAAAATTATCTCAATTTATCCGAACATTCCCGAGGGTAAAGTTAAGATAATGAATTCTCGAAACTCTGTAAATCTCGCTTGATGAACGGCTGAACAGAAGTTTGGCACACAGTTTATAACCTAGATTAACACATAGGATACTTTTTATCCCGGTAAAGACCCAATTCTGAAGTTCACGCAAAAGATGTCACACAAATAATGGCCATGATACGAGCATGTCGGTGAACTTCGTAGTAAAGTTAAGCAAAAAACCAAATTAATGTAAATAATTTGTTTGTGATATGTGTAATAAATTCATTATATTTTCGTTCATCGCATTCAACAATATTTCGTACAAACTTTTCACAAAAATCCAACAAAAAGAATAGAAGTTGTATGAAGAAGGGTTTGCTACCCGCAAAAAAACAAGGTTTTTCTTAATCTCACTTGATGTTAAGTGACGATGTGAACCAAATAACCTACAAGTTCCAGATGCTCAGTTATTTGAACGAGCACATGTCTGAAAGAATCATCTTATGTTGTATGTTATATCTCAAAATTATTATGATTTTTTTTATTGAGATTATAATTGGCTTTACTATAGTAAAATAAATACTTTTTAATACGAATATTTATAGATTATAATTCATTTTACATTATTTTAATGAATTAAAATAATGTTGTTCAATCTTAAAGATCACGAGCAATATACAGTAGAAAGAGTTACATAGTAAAAATTGAAAGCGAGTGTAATGGATCGATTGAATTTCGTTCCGTCGTAAGTTGACGAAGCCACTTTCAGAAACTCTTTGTTTAAAAACTGACTTCAAAAGAAATCGTATTTTAGGAAGGTAATAAAGAAAATGAAAGAGAACAAGTCATTGAAGTTATACTTCTTTTGTCGCGTATACTAGAGGGTACCATCGAAAAGTGCGCGCTCATCATGTGACGGAAGCGCAACGTGAAGTTAGCTTTCAATGGTCATAAGATGAATTCATTTTATTCACTTTTTAAAATGATGTATAAATAATTTATAGTCATATAAATAAAAAATGGTTTTATTTAATTACTTCAATTTCATTCAAATAATGTTTTTTTTTTATTGTTTACATAATGTTATGGCCACAATGCCATCTGCTGTTATGTGACGTTCTGGCTTAAGATGGTGTCACACTAAGCCCAATGGGAGGACTGAGCCTTAAGTGCAAATGCTGGAATACACCTATAGGTGCTTGGTGATAAATTTTCAACTTGTGGGTGGTAGCTAACCAGGTGTTTGAAAATAACCTATAAACAAACACCGTTACATTATTTTTAATTTTAAAAAAGTTGGCCATCACGGGGCCCTCGGCAGAGGTGAAAAATCTTAGTGAATACTCAAAAAGTTTGTGTTACTGATTGACTGACTGTACTAGTAGCAGTACCCAAAAGAAAGCCACTGTGAAGATGTTTATTTTATTACTATGTGTATGGTGGTCGCGATCCAATCCAACTGCTTTTAATCTACCCATGTTTTAACATGAAACTTTGAAATGAACCAGTCTAAAAAACGAACTCGGCTCCACACCGCTAACGTTGAACAAAGCGTCGCCACGCTAATATCCACCAACATTGGGTGTAACAATCGGTCTAACCCGCGGTATTAGCTGTATCACATTAAAAAAAAAGTGAGTAAGATGATTTCACATTATAATCATATAAGGCTAGTTTCATACGGAAAAAAATTTTGGATTTATTATTTCAGTTTTGTTATGAAAAAAGTATAACTTCTAACGTAATATAAGTACATAAAATTATTTTTATTTTTCTCTACGGTTCTGAGTTTTATTAAACACGATTCTTGAGTGTTAAATTTCATATAGAGGGTTCAAATTCAAGTCGTTAGAGTTCGTTTATCGAGACAGGTGTCGTCGCCGCCTCTCGATTTTCGAACTGAAGCTCTTATATCACATTTACCTCCTCGATATTGGACGGAGCCGGCTTAAATCGTTCCAGACCGTTATTATTACCTTGCCCGTGATTAATTGTACAGTTTAATGGGAAGTGAGCTTTATCTTCGCAGGTTATATGATAGTAAGAAAATAGGTATTTGTGAATTATTATTACATGTGTATGAAACTTTTTATTATTACACAATGATGAGTTCGAATTCTTGCAATGAGCTTCGGTGAAGGAAAATATTATGACGAAACCATAGAATAGTGGTAGGGCATTTTATAATTTCGCGTTGCTTGCTACCACCCCAAGTTGAAAATCTGTCGCGAAGCACCTAAGAATAAGTGTATTCCGGGAACTGCATTTGAGTATCGATCTCCATACTCGTTGTTGTAGGTCAAGTTACCATCTTGGACTACGTCGTCACTTAACATCCGACGAGACTGAAATAAACCCTAAAACCTCTGAAAAATTTAAATAAAAAATCTATCACACACTATTTTCTAATCATATGAATTGGAATGCTAAACAAGTATAAATAACGATATCCATCATTTGTAATTGCAATTAAAGCCGTAAAAGCTTTGAGTAAAGCCTCTGGGATTGGTTTAAATGAGTTAGGCAAATATGTTCCCTGCGTAAATATTAATAAAGACGATAATTGAATGAACAACACGTGACGTGTGTATTAAAAACGGTATATTGCTGTGGGATTTCTCGCTTAAGTAGATTTCGTAAATTTATTGCAATTTGAATAATAAATTACAGTTTGTTTTAGAAGCAGTTCAGTACTTATCTAAAGGAGTTTTTATTGGAATTCTCGAAAGTTCGCCGCTTAATAATTCTCTCCCTCTCTTAGGTTTAGCGGTTGTGAAGTATTTGATTAAGTCTGTGAAGTTTGCTTGATCAGTTAAAACCTCGAAATAAATTAAATTTTTCGATGAAGCCGAGAGACTTAATATTTAATTGAGGCAGTACAATTCTATTTTATTTTAATTTCTATGATCAATGTTTATTACTAAAAACTGTAACTGTTTTTTTTAATAATCTTTGGTCGTTTATTTTTATGCTTTCGTTATTGTTTAAAGGTAGTTTTAAGTATGTAGGAACGTGGGTGGTTATTCAGAATCAGAAGATGTAATTAAAGAAACCAGGTATACAATATCTTTCTATGTATTACATATAAAATCCTACTATTAGTATTGTACAATGAGGTTAGCTAATTTTTGATTAGCAAATTTGGGGTTGAAGACGAATAAAAAATGTTTATGACCACATATTTTCACCTACATCCAGTTCTTGAATGACTAAATGATCAAAATTGTTATTAAACCCTTAAATCCAGGAGTTGACAAATTTTGGAAAATTGTTTTTAATACTTTATATTATGTTGATAATAATTCCTAAGAATATATTTTTTCCATTAATACATCATAAAGAGTGATTTAATTTTTTCTTAAATTAAATATAAAACACGGAACAAAAACTCGCCATTATGGTCGCCTGATGTCAACATTAATTTAAAATGTCATTTTATATGATAACAGTGACAAATGTGACAACTTACGCAAGAGTCAAACGTTCATATTTCCTAAACGGTGACGTCAAATTTTTTAATCTGCCTTTCAAATCATGTGTCTCACAGACAAAAAATATTAATTTTCTTAAGGGGAAAATTAAAAAAATTAAAAATTGTTTTTTTTTTCAGTTTTGTATAGTTTTAGGCTTTTTATCTATAGACCAATTTTACTAAATAATTTACTTAAATTTCTAAACATACAGTCAACTCGCGGTTTATTTTGACTTATTTAATATTTTAAACAAACAACATAACATGGAAGAATGGCAGATTTTAGGCTTTCCAAGTACCTGCATTGTATTTGTAAGCAATACTGGGCTCTGTCATTTTTATTTTGGGTTGTAAAAATGTAATGGTTTAAAAACAAACAGGTAAAATTGTGGAGTGTTCTTAAGGGATGCGTTTCAATTGTCATACATTCGAAATATTATTTGTTAATTTCAGGTGCGTTCCATGGACTATAACTATGGTGTTAGAAATCACAGAGATGTAGCTTCAATTCTAGTATTTGATCATAAACAAAACGAGTAAAAATCATTCACACTGAATAGTTTTGTTGGTTTGAATGATTAAAAAACCAACGAGAAATGAATTCACAAGTAAATAAGCAGCTATTTATTAGATATACAACTGTAATTTACAAAATATAGAAACTATAGCAGAGGAATGTATAGCGTCTTTTGTCAAGCCAATTGTTTGTTTATCCCGTCTTATAGCCGGCTTGAGAGAATCCACCGATCCGTTTTTATTTCTATCTTGTTAGAACTACGAAGACTGAGGGATTTTCGAATACGTTCTAATATACTTTTACGTTTCCATTTTGTTCTTACTATACATAGTGTATCTTTAAAAAAAGTACAAAAAATCATAGTGGTCGAGTAGTTTAGATCGCTGGAATATCGATTCGACGTCCGCAGGTTCGAACCTGCATATACCAATACGTTTTTCAGAATTCGCGTACATTTATTAATTATTCAAATTGATAACACACTATCGACTGGCGGCGGAAGAAAACATCGTGAGGAAACCTGAATGCTTGAGGAATGTTCTATTAGTACCACTGCATGTGGGAAAAATATAGAATTGTTGATTTCTCGGCGTTTGAAATCGCCAATATGTCGTGGGCTGGCGTAGTATTTAAGCCCATACCTTTCCTTGAGAAAGAGGCATTTGCCTAGCAGTGGTATACTTACAGGCTAATATTATATAATATGTTATAGGCAATGTATAGAATGCCGGCATTCTATAAAAACATCAAAAAAGTCTTTATTCAATTTAGGTCCTAAGAAGGCACTTAAGAACTTCAAAATACTACCTACCACCGGTTCGGAAAACATCCCAACCGTCGAAAAGGAGCGGCAAGGAACTCGAATCGGGTTTATCTTTGTTTTTGTTTCAATAGTATTAATATAATACAATAATGAATAATTTAATGCAATAATAATAACGATATAATTTAGTAGATGCACAGAGAGGAAATCACTTCCAGGCATCACTATCATTCACATAATGATCCACTCTATGAAATAACCTGTTATCAGTAAAACCGGTTGACATGGTCCTTGTACGTATTGTCTGGTAAATCAGGAATGTGCTCCGGGATCTTATTATGAGCCTAATACTATTCACTCAAAAAAATATTAGTCTTACTAAGTCCAAAACAGGTTACGACTAATTTATGTCTAATCCTAGTATTAAAACTGTGCTGTTCTTAAACAAAATGTACCTTATCAAAGTTTTTACAAATCTATATTAAATTATCAAGAATGTATTGAGAGGGCAAAGTTAAGATGTTAAAGTCCTGGAACTTGTTCTTTAGTGTAATATGAATATGGTATTTATATATATGGTATGAGTATACCTCTGTCGTTTTTTTTTTCATTTTTCTTACTGACTATTCTCTTATCCTTAAGAACCGTGGAGCCATTACAGGCTTTGATAGATTCTTACTGAATCTCAAAGAAAAATACCGCGAGGCATTAAACTTTGGAAGTAAGCGAATTAGACTAACCTGTTAGTGGCAATATCAGATAATTGGTAAATTTCATTTTCCCGCTAAAGTTTTAATATGTGAATTTTAATGTCCTTTGGCAGTCTAGGTAAAGTGTGTAATAATTATCTTTATTTCATATATTAACGGGTACTCTAAGGCATTTTAAAGAGAGTCAATCCTTTAAAGCTTAGTGTGTTACCTACTTAGGCCAACCTGACTGGATTGGGACCATCATTCGTCTGGTTAAAAGCCGGTCAACTTATGTTCCTCGCGTTTCGGAGTCAGCCGGTATATATCCAGTTTTCCCCTGCTATTATAACAAAAAAAAAAACCATGTGATATTTTGGTCAAACCTACAAAATTAAAATAGATTTGGTATTTTCCTAAAAATCTTTTCTAATATAGCAATAATGTATTTTTTATTGTGTTGCAGATTTACTCTGATATTACCCATAATAATAAATTAAGAATAATCATCACTTTAAAATATTTTGTATTCGAATCGCTTCATAAAAATTCGATATTGCAAAACAGACTAAAAATGAGAATGGTGGGTTAAAATATCGAATAAGCAAAGCAGAGTATGCTTCGTGGTAAAGTATTATAAAATACTTTCCAGTAAATCGACCTCCTGCGTGTGAGTGATGTTACTTTTCAAATATTTCGCACAAATATGCATATAATGGGAATCCGAAATAACCCCGCTCATCTCATTTGTATTTTTTAAATCAATTAGATCGTTTACTTAGAACTAGCCGTGTCCGCGGCTGCGCTCGTGTGGTCTACATAATGCCGTCGGTAATATAGTGACCCCGCTTCCACCCAAGGCGATCACCCACCGGTTATTTTAAAAATAAAAATGCTTATTATTTTATTTACGCGGATCCCTAATTTCTAAAATAAAAGTAGCCTTAAGTTACTCCTTATAAAAGCAGCTGTCTGCCAGTGGAACTCCCGTTAAAATCGGTCCAACAGTTTCGCAGTTTAGCCTGAACAAACAGACAGAAATAATTATTGAAAATGGTTTTTTTTTGTCGTTATAAACAGATACTTCATTTTTATTTATTTTTCTAGATTTTGATTATATATGTGTATGTATATATGCCTAGCCAATCTGAGATATGTCAATTCCATACATTTTTTCGTTTTCTATTAGCGTTATCGACTGTAGAGAGGTAATTTGGCTAAGGCCTCTGCAGCTATCGTATTGTATAGAATAGAATGTGCAGAATACTACGCCGTAGCAAAAGTATATAATAGTCTTTGTGCTACGCCTTAGTGTAGCCTACGAAACTTGATTGGCTCGCTTCCTTTGTAATTTCCTAAGCATTTCTCAACGTAGATTATTTGTTCCGTGTGGCTCCAATACGCCGTCATGATTTGCCACTAATATGATTACAGAAGAAACAATAAGATACATTTTTTAAAATAATAAAACTTCTATTATTGGAATTGTGATATTTTTATATTATTATGGATATAAATCCTGTTGCTTTTATTTAGACGATACGAGAAATGAATTGAAATGTACTTATAGTAAAAGTATTTAATATTTACGTCTTTGCAAAACTAGAATCCTTTAGTATAGAGTAAGATGGAGATAGTTGGCCACGACAATTATATTCGACTGCATCGTGTGTTTTTGGCGGGATCTTGAAGTGACATGTTGTGGTTTTTATTTTTAATTCATTTACTTAGGTTTTGATCCTAAATTATGTTATATTGGTGGCATTTTGTGTGATATAGTTTGGTTTTTGGGCATAAGTGAAGTGGATTATATATATTAATCAAGAGCATGCATTCTGGGATTCCACAAAAATTTCCTAGATCGTTCTAACAAGGCGGCCACCATCTTATTGGACGCCACTTTGTATATAACGTTTATTACTACGAAAGCTTGAAAACATTGACGCTGGAAAATTTTACTAAGACTTTAAAACATTGACACTGAAAACCTCACTGTGTATATTGGAAAATGTTATGAAGGCTTAAAAACATTGACACTGGCAAGTGCTTTTGCGGCGCCAAAACAAGAAAAAGAAGAAGACTGCATCGCGACCACTATATACCAAGTGTAACATCCGCTATTGTGGCACACTTAGGTATGTCACGTTTCAGAATGTATATCCAGTAACCTAACGGGGTGGTACTAGGGTCCCCAACTTGATCGCGACCACCATACACAAGGCAATAAGTCTGTCAAGTGACTCTCTTTAATGTTTTAACTACCTACATTGGTTGTTTAAGGATGCTTCGTGGATCGGAACGGAAATCGTGACCCTGGAGGTATCAAAACATACTACAAATTTTCTTGCCAAGTTTTTCGCAGTTCAGGCTTCAAGGCTATGGAATGCACCACCTACTTCTGTAAGACGCGCACAACGCTAAGCATATTTAAAAAAATTGACAAAGATTATTACTTGTCACTTTAATAGTGTGTATACGTAAGTATATAACATTTTGTTTGTTTAATATTCATAAATAATATAAATGTAGTTGTAAGCGACACGATATAAGTAGATAGATGTGTGACGCTGCGGTGGGACGGTCGCCAGCTGTATTAATGTAAACCAGTTATCGCCCGGCAAGCGACCGTTCCGCATCGATCCGTTAGACGGCGAGTTATATAGCTTACAGTTTGGTCCTTCGAGCCGGATCGCTAAATGTTCCGAAGTCCTACGCAAAGTGTGATGAAAACAAGAAGTGCCCTTCGTAAAGAACGAAACATTATGGATAAAGAAGCACCTAATAAACAGAAAAGTGAAATTAAAGAGGTGGACGCGGGTAGTATGGTGAAATCTGAGCCGCCGTTGAGCGCGGTTCAACAAGTACCGCCCGTTCACAATTCTCAAAAAGGTTCTTCTAAAAAATCTTCTTCATCTTTGGCAACACGCAAAGCGAAATTGGAATTCGAGGCGGCAGAAGCCAGAGCGAAAATTCAGATGGAATTAATTGAAAAAAAACTTGCCGTGGAATTAGCGGATCTAGAGGAACAAAGCAGTGTCAAAACTGTTAGTCAAACTCATAATGATATAGAAAAGTGGTTGGAGCATAGCCAGCAAGAACTGGAAGCACGACCCGCCCCCGATCAAGGTCACAATTCGGGCGCGCCGTGCCCGCTGACGTCAAATAACGCCGGCAACGATAAGGGTACAGTTCACCTTCTGGCAAGCGCCCTAAAGGACCTTACAACTGCTTCTGCAGCTAATGGTGTTAATCCAACCCTCGTGAGCCGTCTATGCACCTCACGGGATTTACCGTCGTTTTCAGGAGATCCCATGGAATGGCTTCAATTCAAACAGGAATATGAAGAGTCATCTCAAGTATGTCAATTTAGTCCTAAAGAGAATCTGTGGAGGTTACGAAAGTGTCTGCGAGGACCAGCACGCGAAGCCGTGTCGGCTTTACTCATCAGTGTAACCACACCTGAAATGGTGATGTCTACTCTGGAATTACAGTTTGGAAATCCGGATATTATTTTGTCAAAAATTATGGTGGATATCCAAAAACTACAACCAGTTTCACATGATTACCAAAGAGATATTGTGTCTTTTTCAGTAAAAGTACGCAACTATGTAGCCGCGGTCAGTGTAATTGGTCGAGGTGAATATTTAGTGGCCACAAATGTGATTACAAGCGTGTTAAGTAAATTACCTACAGTCCTACTTTCGAAATGGGCCGACTATAGTTACCCGATTATTACACAAGGCAAAAGACCAACCCTACATACTTTAGCGGAATTTTTACACGAGGAAGCCAAAAAAATGACTACCTTGGCCTTAGTGAACACACGCAGTATGTTTGATACTAGTAAAAAAAAGTATCAGGAATCTGCACGCCCACATTTAGTCTTAGTAAATAAAGAAGAAAACATAATTAAAAACTGTTTTTATTGCCGCATCGATAGTCACAAACTCACGGCATGCAGAAAGTTTAAAAAAATATTAAGAAAAGATCGGTGGACGTTTGTAAAAAGAAATAAACTTTGCTACAAATGTTTATTATCAACTCACCGGCGGGAAACATGCCCGGCCGATGTGTGTGACGTAGATAACTGCGGACTACAACATCACCGCTTGCTGCATTATAACTACAGTAAGAAAAATAATGAACGTGATTGTAGCGAACGCGAAGCGCAGCCAGAAAGTGTAACACATATAAATTCTATAACAAACAGTAAAGTGTTATTAAAGGTTGTGCGCGTTAATTTACACGGCCCTAATGGTACTTTTAGTGTGTGTGCGTTACTGGACGACGGGTCCACTGTGAGTCTTATCAGTGCCGCGCTGACGTCACGGTTAGGGCTATGTGGACGCCGCGATACGATACGGTTAGCTGGTGCGTGGGACGATGATGAACTCGTCTGTGAAACTGAGGTGGTACGTCTCCAGATGTCAACCTGTGAAGGACATAATTATGAACTGTATGCACGTAGTGTTAAGAGACTTAATTTATCCAACCAGAGTTTATGTGTAGTTAATTGTAGTAACTATGATCATTTAAAAAATTTAAAATTTAATTTATGCGATAAAAATGTAAAACCGGAATTACTTATTGGACAAGATAATTATAATTTGTTAATGCCATTGAAGTATAGGATAGGTAAACTTAACGAACCTTGTGCAACACTCACCCCTCTAGGTTGGTGCATCCATGGAAGGGTACCGGTGAATACATCGTGCGCAAGTAATACCACACTCGCGATACGAGACTACGATTACGAGGACATCCAGGTAACACAAGACCGGGATGAAGAAAAATTCATACTGGAACAGTTACATGAGCAGGTACGAAAGTCCTTTACTATTGACTCGATGGGTATATCAGACAGGCCGCGTCAAAATGCTGATGATGTACGTGCACAGGAATATCTGGATAATACGGCACGTCTAATTAATGGTAGATGGCATGTAGGCTTACCTTGGCGCGATTACAACTCCAAAATGCCTGATTCCAAATTAAGTGCACTAAATAGGTTTAAATCTATTGAAAAGAAGATGGCCTTAAACGAGGAATTCGCACTTAGGTACAGGGAACGAGTTAAGCACCTGATAAAGAACAATTTCGCTGAAAAGGTTAGTGATATTAATATAAATAGAAGAATATGGTACTTACCTCATTTTGCTGTAGATAATCCTAGTAAAAAGAAGCTCCGTCTTGTGTTTGACGCGGCTGCAAAAACAAAAGGATTGTCATTAAATGATTATTTACTGAAAGGTCCCGATATGCTTACATCTTTGTTTGGTATAATGTTGCGATTCCGTGAACATAGGGTTGCGATCGCTGGGGATATAAAAGATATGTTTTTAAGGATAAAAATTTTACCTGAAGACCAAGATTCTCTGAGATTTCTATGGCGAGATGACATAAATAGTCCTATAGAATCATATAGAATGACGTCATTAATATTTGGTGCTAACTGTTCTCCATTTATAGCTCAATTTATTAGAAATAAAAACGCGCATCGTTTCACTGCGACTATGCCAACAGCTGTTGAAGCGATAAGTAAACAACACTATATGGACGATTATATAGATAGTCAACCAGACGAGATGACATGTATTAACTTAGCGAAAAATATTAGTTTTATTCACAAACAAGGTGGTTTTGTACTATGTAACTGGCTAAGCAATAGTGTTCAGGTTTTAAATAATTTACCAAATGAATTGCTCGCAACTAATGCTCATAAATTAAAAATAGGTCAGCAGCTGGATGGTGAACGAGCCCTAGGACTTTTATGGTACCCACTAGAGGATAGCCTAGGCTTTGACGTATCGTTCAAACGAATCTCATCAGAGATTATAGATGGAAAGCGACCTACTAAGAGGGAGGCATTGCGAGTAATAATGTCAATATTTGATGTGTATGGGTTTTTGTCGCCTATTACTATTAAAGGAAAAATTATAATGCAAGATACTTGGCGTTCTAGCATACAATGGGACGATATCATACCTGACCATATTTTCAATAAATGGATTGATTGGTTACAGTTATTAAAAAGTATCGGCGCGCTGCGGTTGCCGCGATACTACCAAACGTGCATGAAGACGGGCGAAACGGACGATACGCTGAGTGCAGGTGCACTGCATAGCACTGAGCGATACCTCGAGCACGCGTCGTCGCCGCCGCCGTCCGCGTCGACCGCGCCGCTTGCATCATCAGAGACAACGCTAGGACGCGGTGAGCCCGAGCCGTGTCGCTCGTTCATTTATAACAAAGACGATGCGCGCGCGCTAGTTAGCAACGAGCACTATACAAACTTACAATTACATGTATTTTGCGATGCTTCGACTCAAGCTATGTGTGCCGTAGCTTACTGGCGCTGGGAAAATGATGGTATACGGACAGCATTTATAACTAGTAAATGTAGGGTCGCGCCACTGAAACACATGTCAGTTCCACGACTCGAATTACAGGCGGCACTTCTCGGTGCGCGCTTAGCTGATACAGTTGTAACAGAGCACAAGATAAAACCAAAAGAAAGGTTTTTCTGGAGTGATTCAAGTACTGTACTCCATTGGATTAGGAACGATTGTCGTAATTATAAAATATTTGTCGCTCACAGACTCGGAGAGATAGACGAGCTATCAAAAATAAGTGAATGGAGGTATGTGCCTACTAAATTAAATGTTGCTGATGTTGCCACAAGAGAACATTTCTGTTTTAACGTTTTTCAACGTGAATGGTTTTACGGGCCATCGTTTTTATTAGAAGACGAAGCATTATGGCCTATGGACTTTTGTGTCCCTTTAACAGATGTGCCAGAGGTAGAACTTACATTAACCTTACATGAAACTATTCAAGACTTACCTGCCATTCCAGACCCATTGCGTTTCTCTTCGTGGTTGCGTTTATTAAAGTCTACATGTTATGTGTTACAGTTTATTGACAGAAAATTGAAGAAACTTACCTGTGACATCGACGGAGGTTTAATGTTGAGAGCCGAGACTTTGCTAATAAAATACGCACAGGCGCAAAGTTTTCCTAGTGATATTAGCGATCTGAAAAAGAAAAATATATTAGGAAATAAAAGTAAATTACTAACCTTGTCTCCAGTACTGGATGAACATGCAGTACTGCGCGTCGGTGGACGCATCGGTGTTGCGCGGGATGTTCCAGAGGAAATGAAGTACCCTGTTATTTTAGACGGCCGTCATCATATTTCTCGCTTAATAATTAAGCACTTTCACGTTCAAGCTGCTCACGGTAACACAGAAACAGTAGTCAACGAATTAAAACAGAAGTATTGGATTATACGTATCCGGCCTACAGTGAAGCGGGTAGCCTTGGAGTGCATGGTGTGTCGAATACGAAAAGCCAAACCCCAAGTACCGAGAATGGGAAACTTACCTGCTGGAAGGGTGGCTCACCATCAGAAACCATTTACTCATTGTGGTGTTGATCTATTTGGGCCCATCGCGGTTACTGTTGGGAGACATAATGAAAAAAGATATGGCGTTCTTTTTACCTGCTTGACGGTGAGAGCGGTTCACATAGAAGTAGTACATTCCCTTACAACCGACTCGCTTCTGATGGCACTTCGCAGAATGGCCTCCAGACGAGGGTGGCCTGGTTATCTTTATTCTGATAATGGAACTAATTTACGAGGCGCTGATATCGAAATTAGGAAGTCCATAAAGGAACTCGATGAAAAATTACTAAAAGAAACTGCCTGTAACTACGGAACAACATGGACGTTTATTCCGCCTTCTAGCCCACACTGGGGTGGGGCGTGGGAACGCCTCATAAGAAGTGTTAAAACTACACTGAAAGTAATTCTAAAAGAACGTGCACCGAAGGATGAAATATTAATCACATTGCTAGCAGAAGTGGAAAATATTGTGAATAGCAGGCCACTAAGTCATGTATCAGTTGAAGCTGGAACTATGGAGTCACTAACGCCCAATCATTTCTTAGTAGGAACTTCGTCCAACTTACCAGTATTGGGTCTCTTCGACGACTCTGACTTGATTTTGAGAAAGCAATGGCGTAAAGCTCAAGCATTAACTGATATGTTTTGGAGAAGGTGGGTGCGAGAGATCTTGCCAGAAATGCTACCCCGTAAAAGGTGGCACATCGATAAGCAGTGGCCGTTAGCGGTTGGAGATCTAGTTTTTGTCGCTGATCCTGATGCTCCTCGTGGGACTTGGCCACGAGGCATAATCAAAACTACCTTTCCCGGTAAAGATGGCCGAGTGCGAGTTGTCGAAGTCCAAACTGCTACCGGTACCCTTAAAAGATCTGTAGGTCGTGTCGCCAAAATACCAGTTGTGGATGAGTGCTGCCAGGGCAGTACTAGGGTGGGGAATGTAAGCGACACGATATAAGTAGATAGATGTGTGACGCTGCGGTGGGACGGTCGCCAGCTGTATTAATGTAAACCAGTTATCGCCCGGCAAGCGACCGTTCCGCATCGATCCGTTAGACGGCGAGTTATATAGCTTACAGTAGTCTATATTTCATATAACTCTTTAACTATAGTATCCATTTATTTTATGATTTGTGTTAAATTTTATGCCGTATTTAATTGTTTTTTTAAATCTTCTGTTCTCCTTACACCCACTTACACTTACACTTTACACTCTGTAACATATCCATACAAAGGTTGCCTGGAAGAGGTTGCTTTCAGCAATAAGGCCAACCGTTTTAATTATCATATAATTTTAATGTTCAATTTTATATGTAACTAACGGTGTATAATAATGATTATATTAATAATTAATGTACTTTTTGGTGTAAACAACTTATGAATTTTTCTTCCTTTCTGTTCACAACCTACCTCTTTCTTATACCAGTAATGTACAGTACAAAATCATACATAACCTAATCTAAGGCCATTAGTGTTTAGGCTCGGCTCAAAACCAGCCCTATTTCTTTCTTTTAATGTATCGTATTTCCGAATTAGCCATTCTTTAACAAGATACTGAGAGGCTTGCGGGCCGGTATGAGAGCAGCAACCGTTGATGGATTGCCGATTTCTTGGTGGTCACCGTTGTTTTTGGACCGTACTTTGCTCACCATCAGGCACAGTACTGGTTAATTTAACGTGTACCTTATTTAAAAAAGAAAAACAAATCACATTTGCGTATTCGACGTTATCCTCCGAAATAGAATATATTTATACTAGCAACTCACCCCGGTTTCGCATGAATGCAATTTACTTATAAAGGAAGCAAATAACAAAAGGAAAGGACGACAAATTTTTTAAGTAATAAAAATAAAAATTATCGTTAAAAATATTTAGACCTCGACAACTGCGTTACTTATTGGGACTAAAACTATCCTATCTTTTAAGTTGGATCAAATTACAGATAATTACGAAATTTGATCATAATCGGTTCAGTAGTTTCGGAGTTTATCCCGCTCATACATCGTGACACGAGATATTTATAGATATAAAATAAATATAAGTATTACTTAGAATTTCCTAAAGTAAAATTAACTATCACCCTTTTCTTCTTAAGTTAGCAATTAAAAATGAGACGAGAGGGTAGAAGGCGACAAGATGACGTTATCTGGGGCACAATGAAGGGTAATTATCAAAGGCCGTCTCTCGTCGTCAACTTATCTAGCGGTCCTAGAGGGCACGTCGCGTTCTGTTAAAATTTGTAAAAATTAAATTAAGTAAATTAAAATCTAAAAACAGATTAAAATAGTCATCATTGATATGAAACAGGAACAAAGGACTCAGTCTATTCTATTGTTTATAACACACTTCACAACCTTAATAAATATACAATTCGCATATACATTCACTCAGGAGATATAACGCACACGTTGCCACACCTATACACTCACACGTCACTCACACATAAACTCACACTCACATTCAGATATCGGAACACGTATCGGTATACCTCAGAGTATAATACACTCTTATTGCAAAGGTCGTGAAATAGGCAATTGCAGTTCAAGTATGAGTTTGAAGGCCGAGCCGTTGGCGAGGCGATTTAAGCTGAGGCATATATAGTGCTTTTCTCAAACATGCATGGAAATATTGTCATTATTTTCGAAAAAAGGACACGCGAAGTATTAAATTTACGGACAAAGAAAATCAAATCCATTGCAGGAGTGTTTTTTGAATTTAGAACATTACAGCGCTCCAGCAATGTTGTATGAAACGGCGTGCTGGGGTTATTAAATACTCTTTGATTGGATCTCTTTTATCATTCTTGACATGTCCGTAAACTCAATATTTCGCGTGTTCTTTTTTCGAACATAATGACAATATTTCCATGAATGTTTCAGAAAAAATATTTAACCGCGGTATTTACATGCAAAATGTAATTGCTTCGTAACTGTCGATTAATCACGTAAATAAACGAAACCTTATGATTATTTATAGAGCAATTGATAACATACAATAAATATACAAATGTATAATATAAAATAATAAATAATTATTAATAATATTAGAAATGTTATTAGTCCCCTCAATTATATAATTTCATTTGATATATGAATGATATTTAAATTATTGTCAAAATTCTCTGTAACTAAAAAAACTCTATCGGTGGTATACGAGCTTTGAATAAAGCTTACATTTCATCTACAATGGCTTTTTTATTATTAGCACTTTACGCCATTAAAAAGATTTATCAATTTTAAATAAATCACCAAATCTACTGTGAATTTATATAACAATGAAACGTAAACAAATAATCATCACAAAAAAAGATTGTAGACAATCTTTTCTATTGTTACCCTAAGCATTTTAAATGATGAAATGTTGCCTAATATTAATTACACATAATGATTCTAGACTTAACTATGAATTTTCAAGAAATTATTTAACTGCATTACTGGGTAACTTTGAGCTAACATCATTTTCACGTCCCGGCATGAACTGCGAAGGAAAACTTTTATTAAGTATTACTAATTGTTTTAGTCCACTTCGAGATAATGAGTGTCAAGGAACTAGTTATGATTATAGCTAATAGAATTATATAATGTCCATAGATAATGTCATGTTAATATTTGGTAATTTTATATACCTAATAGTTTATTTTTTCGTAGCATGACAAAGTGATTATACTTACAAAGATTAGCGCGCTTAAATAAACAAGACAATTTTTAGCAAAAAAGATAACCAACTTTGATTTCGAAGAGTTTCCTTGTGTATCTTCGAAGTTCAATGTCTAATGCGAATTAAATTAAAATGGGACCACTCTTAAGGTATCTCCAATCCTACAAAAAAGGATCATCCGAATCAGTTCATAAACAAAGAAGTTATGGCTAAGTTAAGTTAAGTTATCCATAAACAAAAAAGATATACATTCGAATTGAGTACATAGCCTCCCGTCTTTTTTGTTCAAGTCGGTTAAAAAAGAAACACCTCTTGAGCTTTACTGTATTATTAGTATAGTTAGAAATAAAATACTATCTTTATATGTTACTGCAAATAATACAAATTATTATATTACCTCTAGAAAGTTATATCAAAAGTTAAACTTTTATAATTTCTTTGCGAGTCCGTCTTACATTTCGTACTAGCAATTAGCAAAGTCAGAGCAAAGCAATCCTTGTATTTATGTTTCATAAATTTTCTAACACAATTTATAAATGTTTGACTTTGATGTTGTTTGTGAAACCAAACAAAGTAAGATATTGTATTGTGTTCATATTTTTGTTTGTTTTACAAAGACTGTAAACATAACAAGGGAAAGATAAATAAATAGAACGACAGTTATATTATTATAATGTAAGTATTAGTAGGTGCCCGCCGGCTCCTTCTGCGTTTATTACCGGCATCGCAGTGGTGACCGCCGATTGATTTAGATCTGTCGGTGGTCGTCGTTGTGTTTGAACTGTGCTGTCCTTTCCACCACGGGCAGAATAGTCAATGTGCCGAGCTATTGTAAAAAAAAGTAATAATTTCGTAATAGTAATTATACTTTCACTAAAATTTTACGATTTTTGAAAAGTATTTTTGATAACTTTTATAGCTTCTTAATTCCTGAATTTTAGAATAACGTATACTTCTTGTCGACAAAACTACTTGAAAATCGGTGGGGAATTAATAAATATGTTACTTTTTGTTTTTCTAAAAGGACCTATTTCTATTTATTACCTACTGATAATTTTTATAGCATATCAATTGAGGAATGAGTATATGGTATATGCTTGGCGTGTACAAACCTTCATTAAAATCGGTCAAGCAGTTTTTGAGTTAAATTTAATTAAGTAAACGTCGGAGATGAGTGATAGATATCTATCAACAAAATTTGGCCAAAAATTACATGTACAGATAAAACATATAGCTAATTTTAACACATTTTATTTTGCAATCACAAAGCTTCGTTAAACCCTGTATAATCAAACACGTCAGCCAATTAAGGGCACAGTTGTTGTTACTTACGTAAGTAATTACTTGAAATGTAAAGCGTAATGGACGTTATTAAACCCGTTTGATAGCGGAAAGTATTTGAGAGTACACCCAGTTCTAACAATTAGACACATTAATGTAAATTAAAATGCTAAGAGAATTCTAAAGTGTTTTCGTTTCGTTTGTTGTCTTTTCAGATTACTTATGCGTACTTTTGAGCGCTGTGACTCAATTTACTATAGTATACCTGAAATTTAGTATGACTAAACTTAATATTTCACGTTTTAAGAACTCTCACCAAAAAATAACTCTATTAAAGATTTTTAAAAGTTCGCTTAAGATTATTTTTTCAATTCCAATATTGGTAAAAGTACCATTTTTTTTTTCTCGTCACTTAGGGTCTTAGGCCAACATTATAAGTAGTATTCAAAAATTTTTACGTTCATATTTCTTTTTATAAAGTTTAAATGTACGAAAGTCATTTAGCTTTGTGATCTGTAATACTCATTGATGTTTTAATACTGCATCTATGGTAATACTATTACAATAAAGAGTAAAAGTTTGTGAATATTCGAGAGCGCAAACAGGCAGTCGAACCACCTGATGGTAAATGGTTACCTTCACTAATGGACAACTGCAACACCATGGTTATTAAAGCTATGTTACCGACCTTGGAGACCGTATTTCAATCCCTTTTTGAAGCGCCCCATGTCATAGCTTTTGAGGAAAACCGTACGTACAGGGTAGCCTATTCCACAATCCTAGTGTGCGAGAAAGGAAAGTTCTAGAGAACCTTAATGTTGTTGCGATTCGGCTAGGTTTTATAGTGTAAGGACGAGCAGCCTGCCAATGGTGGAATATGCGTGTTTGGAACGCTGATGAGTACATCATACCGAAAAGTTCCTCAAAGTATTCTCGACTGTACATGCACACACTCACAAAGAAAAGGACTTTATAGTTACATCCGCACTTTTAAAGAATCTACAATATTTTGTACCTTGGACACCGATGTTGAACATACCGTTACACCCGTGGTCGCTTCTTAAAATTTAGTCTTGAAGTACTCACATTTTCTCCCTCTATGGTCCTTTTGTGTCTTCTTTCTGTATTGCATTTTGTTTTCACTTCGCTTGTAAAAACAGAACTGTCATGGGTACGGCTCGCTTATATATTAAAATAAGACGATCACGAAATCACAAGAAGGTACTTGAACTTGTAAACAGGTAGTAAACATGAGTCATCGTTTTTAAAAGAAGTGAAACGTTCTATCTTTAGACCATTTTATATGTGTGTGAAGCAATGCTCTCTCAAACCTATGACAACATACTCGATTTTTCGAGTACATTCTAGACGATTCCAGATATTTCGTGAATAGTGAATTTTTTTAAATATTTTTAGTCAAATCATAACAATATAATTAATAGTGTCAAGTGAGTGCTTAAATGGTTCAGGACTGCATTCCCTCAGTTCCAGTGGCAGTATTAGGAGCTTATGAGATTTCTGTGATCTTATTGCATAGTCAAAATTACCTATTAAATCGTAATTGGTTAATTTCATACCAATAAAGCGTAATCTCACCGTGGCGACGCTCACGTCAATAATTTCCAATTCAATCCCCGTGGAGTTACGTGACTTCGAGTAACCGAACATAATCAAATCGGTAACAAGTTCGATCACTCGCGCCACAGATGAGAGAAAACAACTGTCTGACTTTATATTTTTTTGACCGACTTCAAAAAAAGGAGGAGGTGCTCAATTCGAATGTACATTTTTTTATGGATGTTTAACCATAACTTGTTTGTTAATGAACTGATTTGAATAAATTTTTTTTGTTAGAAAGGGGATATGTCAAAGGTAGCCCGATTTTAATTTAATTGCCATTGGACCGTTGATCATTGTATTATTATTGTATTGTTCACATTCACAAACACTGCA
Organism: Saturnia japonica; assembly: GCA_033032175.1. NCBI lineage: Eukaryota > Metazoa > Arthropoda > Insecta > Lepidoptera > Saturniidae > Saturnia > Saturnia japonica. The sequence continues at coordinate 40,438 of JAVKPJ010000101.1, forward strand.
GGCGCTTGCTCCTCGAATTTTTTATTGAGCGCTCCCTTTTTTTATTTATCTACCTATATATCAAATTAGCATACAACTAATGGTAAACGGCTACGGTAGCCTATGTACGCTTGTAATATCATAGTTATCATCAGCTCGTTACCGGCCTTGAATCTTTTTCCCAAGGAGCTTTGGAAACCCTACTCACGTTGAACACAACACAAGGTCATTTGGCTTTGATCTCCAAAGAAATTTCTCTGTGCCTTATTTTTCTTAAGCTACCTTTTTTAAATAAAAAAAGCTATACATGCAAAAGCTATTTAACGTAAGAGAGTCCCTATTGTATTTTTAATGTATCTTTACAATATGACTTTATATTAGTGTTACTTTCATCAACTTAATTTCAGATTTAACCGGGCTATTTGTTAAATAATTTGATTTGAGGAAGTTTGGTTAAATCATTTAAAAGGTTAAGTTAGTCTTCATTGAAAATCGTAGCAGTAAGATGTTGATAAAATGTGTATATTGCAGATAGAGATATTTAAAAGTATTTTTGTATACATTAATCATTTAATTTTTATTGCACATTAGCGTTAAATTGGAGGATTTATGCTACAAAGCATTATCTACCAGTCTCCCAGGGGTGCACAAGAAAGATGTATGCAGAGTGTGCGTAATGTTAACAATATTTTGTAGATACTCAACTACTCCAAGTATTTAGAATCTACGTAGCGAATGCTTGAATGAATTCCTTTAGTTGGCAAATTGGATGTTGACAGGAAGCGAAGTCCACATTCGTACTGCTGTTAAGGTGAAAGATCGGACACGAAAAGTAGTGTCATGATACCTTAAGAATCGAAAGATCTAAGCTAAGGTATAAATAAGTATTATTTTAGAATACGTGTTGCGAGTCGAATATTTTAGATATATTCACTTAGTTTACTAAACAGAGAGTGATGCATCTGAGTTTATATATTTTATGTTCCAATGCCATCTATCGAATGTAAATAATGATAATCCGTACCATCCTGTCCCCAGTCTAAGCTAATTTGTTTACGACATGCTTAGTCTTATTCAGGACTAAGAATATTGGGAATGTAATTTTTATGGTATGATTTCTCGTATTCTTTGTTCTTAATATAGTTAAATTTATCAACAATATATGTATATGGGTGTTCGAGAAGGTTCGCGTAATATGTGCTGGGCCCTTAATTTAATCAATGGCGAATCAATCCCTCTCAAAGCTATTGCAATTATTCTAATAACAAACAAAAGAGACTCATCTCGTTAGGAGCGGGTGGTGACCTTGACCTTGCTCCGTTGATCTGGACTGCAGATTGCGAAGTATATGTGTGTGTAGAGTGAACTGTGTGTAAGTGTGTGTGCAGCCTCAAATCCCACAGGACATTATCATGCAAGTAATCTGCTCATCAAAACCCTCCTGGGACACCAACTCAAAGTTATACAATACAAAAACTTAACCACCGTAAATCACATATATCTCAGCGCTATCCTAACGTCCGGAATGTCGTAACGCATACAAAACAAACAAACGCGAGTTCACGGCCAAAGTACGAAGCAGACTGGACTATGAACGAGTACGAACCGTGGACAATGCTAGGGGGGCGGAGGGGGCCGAACGATGCATCTGCCGTGCAATTCGCCAATTACAGCGATCGCGGCATCGTACTATGCGGCTAATGAATTTGTATTCCAAACAATAGGTTTAAAGTGTTTAGATCATCGGAATATCGATTCAATATCCGCAAGTTTGAACCCGGCTGCATGCCAAGGAATTTTTCGGAATACGCATTTATTTACTAATTTAAATCGGTAATACTATCGGCCTGAATGCTTGGAAAATATTCTTGTAGTACCATTGTATGTGAAAAAAATGAGGTAATGTTGATTTTTCGGTGATTAAAATCGTCAGTACTGGGACACTTATAGACAGAGAACAAGGGCCCTAGTTACTGCTTACCGCGCATAGTTCTCGATAAAATTTTCCATCAGAATTATATAATTGTGCCGGTTTTGATTTTAAAACTTAGTTTCTGTTCCATTTTTGTTTGGGTTTCTGGTATACATAGAATTTGAAATATCTAATTAAAGTCAGGGCAATTAGGTTTTAGATCGAGACGAGCGAGTTTAATACTTTTATTTTTAAAAATGGGTTTTGTATCCAATAACCACTTGCAGGTGGTCCGTATTCTTCTAAGCGTTATGACGATTCAGGCAGTGTTATGCCGACTACGCATATAGTATGTGAGCAGTTCTACGTCCTCGTGACGGTATATCTATCTAATAGCCAATTGTAGTCACTAACTAAGTCGTAGTCTAATGGTAGGTAGCCTATACTACACACATCAAAAAAGTCTAAGCAACAAGCGTGATATTACACATTTTTTCATTTATATTAATTAATTTCTAAATATTTACTCAAACAAAGTGCGTAGGTAAGTAAACTTTTTTTGTTATTGATGACATTCTGGCTGGTTGTAAAAAAAATTTGATTATGTTTTGTTTTTTTTTTCATAAAATTCAAATTACTGCGAATTTGTTTAAATTTAAGTGCGTTTTAATTGTTACGTTTAGTCTTGATTTTATAATTTTACCAACCATTTAAATAAAGTTAGCGACAAAATTAAATTGTTAGATATTCTTTACGTCATGAAGCGACGTCATTTGATGGCAGATGAAATGCAAAGAGCTGTAGGGATGTTGCAAGCGGGAAGTAATCAATCTCAGGTATCTCGACATTTTGGCATTCATAGAAGTGTTATTTGTCGTCTTTAGCAGCGCTACAATAATACAAGAGAACCCGCTGAACAGCATCCAGGTCGTAAAAGGAGACGGAGACCACTCGGCAAGACCGGTACATACAACTGACTGCAAGAAGCCAGCCGATGTTAACCGCTCGATAGATAAGTTTGAGGCTACATGGTTGGGCATAATTAACTAAAGTATATAACTTAACGGATTTCAAATTAACATGCATTGGATGTTAGTGTTCCCGCGATCCTAGAATGTAGCTCTTGGATTCGCTGAAACTCTCGCTGTCGTGTGATATAAGCGCATCTGATTGGCCCATATATATTGCCGAACTACCTCCAACCGTAATCAACAAGCGACGTGCAGTTTGCATTTGCTCTGTGCCTAGAACTCTCATCGGATAATTTTTAGCGATGAAATTTTTGTATGTGACAGTATCTTTGTGTCTATTTTTGTGTGATTCCCGGCCGGGTAAAGAACATTGAGTTCTGAAGAAGTTGTGGTTTTGTGCTGGAAAGAACGTTTGCCGAAGACTAGCAGAGCAGAAGTGTTCTGGGTTGCTGGATTCAAAGGTTAGTGGGCATACTTAGCGTTCAATGCACCTAAATCTTATTTTTGAAACCATATTCTAGATTGGGCCAAGGGATATCAATACAAATAGAATTTAAATTAATCATACTTGCATAAGTACGATCACCGCGGTGAAGAGATTATTTACACATCGCTTCATCACTACAAATTTCAAGTGGTGTTGATGTAAGTCCTCAAACTGTGCGAAATCGACTGCATGAGTACGGCCTACGAGCTCGACGCCCAATCAGGTGCCTACCGATACGTCACGGGAATCGCGCTCGTCGATATGAATGGTGTAGAGAACGCATAACATGGACCCAGGAACAATGGGATAAAATTATGTTTTCCGATGAGTAGCGATTCGGGTTTAAGCCTGATACAAGAAGGGTGCAAGTGTATCGTCAGCCCGGAAATACTGAAAGGCTCAGGTGGGTTCAGGAAGTTCATCCATACAGCGGCTCAACAGTTATGTTATGGGCGGGTATTATGAAGAACAGGCGAACTGAGCTCGTTTTTGTAAATGGAAACATGAATGCTGAAAATTACATTGAGGATATTCTCAGACCTTATGTCTACCCATTTGCACAAACCTTTGGCTCCGATTTTAGGTTAATGCATGACAATGCGCGTTCACATCCAACTCGGCGAACCAGTGAATACTTTGCAACGGAGAACATCCGGGTATTGCCCTGGCCTGCACAATCGCCAGATCTCAACCCCATCGAGCACGCATAGGACATGCTCCAGAGACGTGTTTTGAAGGACTTGGACGGAGCGACAACAACCCAACAGGTGAAGGATTTGCTACAATATCGCAAGATGACATAAACAGTCTCATTAATTCAATGAATAGCAGAGGAGCCCATACTTTGTATTAAATTGTTCTATTCTTTCACAATGAATAAATTTTCTTTAGAAATTTCATTTTGTAAGAAAAAAGTTTAGTTTCTTATGTATCTTAGTTTCTACAGTATATTCTAATATTGTTCATTTCTGTTATTAAATGAACTTATAAAGACAACAGCTGTTATTTTTACATCATAGAACCCTTAAGATATTATTTTAAAAATAAAATACAACGTTATAATGTGAAGAACCATCCTAAAATTTAAATTAGTACATGTTGCTTAGACTTTTTTGATGAGTGTATTTATCATGAGTCTGGCCGTCATACACAAAAATAATTTTTCAAATCTTACTAGTAGTTCTAGAGATTGATGTGTTTAAACAAACATAAAAAAAACTTCTTTTATATTGGTATAGATGAGATACATTGCATAAATACATCCTATAACTGATTTCTAAATTTCCGAGTCTTTCTTACGTAAACAATCGAAAACGGAACACAGTTGACCTCGTCGCTGGATACGCTTTGCACTTGCATCTTATTTGCATACTCAGTTTTCTCTTCCTCTGTGTTTTGATTTACAAACGATATACATCATTACTCTTTTCCGTACTGTACTGTTAGAAGAATCGATTACATCCAGAAATTCGTTTTGTTACTCGAGTTTGCAAAGTTTATTATGCCCGATCCACAAGATTGCCAAACCTCGGCAAGCATTATAAAATTCAAACGTGTACGGCGTTTGGTTTGGCTTGGCTTACCACCGATCTCAGCTAAAGTCGGTATTTGATGTACAACTCAAAGGATCTTGCGGCAAGTTCTTGCGATGCGTTCACACGCTTGTGTGTAGTTAGTATCGCTTGCGCCAAATAAATATTTGATATATAACTTTTTTTTAAAACTGGTATTAACGGTTTAACTATCTTCGTTACCGAATTTTCCGTTCCCTATACTTTTCCTCGTTTAATTTTGCTTCTTTTTATAATAAAAATAGGTTAGACCAAATCTTATAAGCGACACAAGGTCAACATTCGTCACGCTTGCTTGTCCAAAACACACTAGCATACTCGCAAATGTGTGGATCCGGTGTTATATTTCTGTTATTAAACGTATATCATATTCACCGCTGGTGAAATATAAAAATTTTGAAAAGATAAACCGTCTTTATAATTTTTAATTTAGCATAAGTGCCCCAAAAGTAAACCAAAAGGGATCTACCACCTTCACGATATATAAAAGCACTGATATTTAAAAAAACCAGCATCATTTAAAACCAATTCGTGCGGGTTGTGCTTGTTAAAGTGGTAATTTCATAGCATAATTTTATTTTTACTAATATTATTAACAACTTATATAGCTTATTTATTGAGGAATGGACATATATATATATCTAGTGTACTAAATCTTATCAAAATCGGTTGAATTTTTTTAAACAACTTCAAAAAGAGGAGGCTTTTCTCAATTCGAATGTATATTTTTTAATTTCTTTGTTTATGGCCCGATTTAGGTTATTTTTTTTTTGTGGGAAAAGGGGATACCTCATGGTTGGTCTCATTTTAATTTCACTGGAATACTTCAAAGATACACCTTACAATCATCGAAACTGGTTTTCTTTTTGCTTAAAAATTTTCTGTTACAATATCAACAAGTTTGAAGATGTTAAAGTTGGCTTTTAACTTCTCTATCTCTCTTATTCTCCATTCTCTCTATTCACTAGCATTGGTATTATGGGTATTTTTTTGTTTATTTGCTTATTAAGTATTTTTGTTTTATCTTTATTAATAAATCCGTAATTATGACTGTACAAGTGATACTTTTAAAAAAATATGTTACTTTAGGACGCTTTACCTATACAATTATAATTATTTTCATTTCATAAAGTTTCTTTAGCTGCTGGAAATTTACAGTCAGCTCTATACCCTATTTCCTTTAAATGCTATGTCATTTTTGTAACTGACTCGCGAATGAAATTTATTGGTAATCCGTTTAGAAGTTATTTTACGTAAGTGCTCTAAAATATCTCCCACTCGTTTTCACGACCGGTTAATGGGGTGGCTACTTGGCCCCTTGCCTATCTATTTAATACATCGCTTTTAATTTTTATCTTGTATTGATCTGATTTGTGTGTGCCAAATAATTTATGTATATACGTACATATACAAATAGATAGAGCATATGCATACACATTATAGAGCAGTGGTAAAAGACTACCATCTGTCGCCATTCAAATATATTAATAGACATGTATCCTAGGACAATCAGTTGATTCCGTGCTTCTGCAGTTTCTGCTTTTGTTTATGTATCTTTATTTACAGATAATGCGCGATGAATAAGCGAACCTTAGATTATCTGGGTTTACTTAGAATTACCCAAGATTATTGGGTAAAATCAGATTCAGGAGGTTAAGCTATAAAAGATATAATTGTAAAACGAAATATTCTATTAAGAATTGTAGATGTTAGGCTACAGGAAAATTCCGTAATTCAAAATATCATGGCAGTTTTTCTCTTGTGAAAATAAATTACAGACTATCTGCAACAGAAAACAATTGTACATATTTCTCAAAGGTGTGTTTTTTCTGGAATCACCATATCTGCGTTAATTCTTCATAGTTTTAAAGCTTATGATCCCCGCTGTAAACATAGATAAATAGGATAGTTTAAAATTAATGTTTTTGTTCAAACAATGGCTAAAACTTTTTCATTCGAAATGCTGCATTCAATTTCATCTGATGATGTTAATAAAAACATATTCAAGGCGCCTGTTTTACTAACATGACAGCTGTGTATATAACTAACATTGTTTAAATTCTATATAAAAATAATATTCGCACGGGTCAGCTAGTAACAATGTTTTTATAAAATTTGGTCGCTTCAGTCGCTCCTCGCTATTTCTTTTTGGGTTTTTAACATTTAGGTCTCACGAGCTACATACGTCGGTTTATTTGATGTTGAATGACTAAACTCTGGGTAAAATACGTATTAATTGGTATTATTATTGGGACTTTAACCAAGGGCCAAGGCTCAATTCCCACAGACGCACAGTCGAAGCGAATTTTACCTATGATCGACTCTAGCCTCAGGACAGCGTTCTTTTAGTGGTTTCCACATAGCCATAGGCTACAGTGAACTTTTAACATCACGCGGACTGAATACTTGTTTATTACTTCATAATATATTTTTGAAACGATCATGGCTCAGTGGTAGTGTGAACATTGCGTCTGTCGACGTGAGTTTTTATCCTTGCATTCTGAATTCGGTGAAGGAAAACATCTTTATGAAACTATGGCATGGTGGCAGGGCATTTTTAATGCCTGTCTGACTAGCTACTAAATTGCACTCTAGAGTTATTCCTCCACTAGGCTTAGTGTAAACCCGTTAAATCTAGGATTACTCCTTATTATCGAGCATTATCCACATGTGATGAATATTATGTCTATGTCCGACATAAGAAGAGTAAATCAAAAAATTATATTTATATAAAGTTTTTTACTCAAGAAATAAGTAAATACAAATTTACTTATTATGAATTCTCGTCACCGCTCACTTATAATATTTCTCAAACGATATCATAAAGTTTAGAAAACTTCATCCTATAGTTGACCTTGTAAAGAGATGGAAATATCGCTAAGGTCAGTTGTATATATCTACATATAAATTTATAGTGGCCGTTAGCATAAGTATCCTTGTACGTCACGTTATTATGGACAGGACCATAAAATCTTATTGTACGTAATAAAAGAATGAGGTCATAATATCACATATAACATAGAAATCTGAAAGTTGTACGAATTGTTACGAGTTGTGAACATAAAAACTTCTTTTAATGTTATAGTATGTAATTTTAATTATTTCTATTTTAAAGTTGTGTATGACTAAATAGCAATCACCATACACCAGGTGTCCGATCATAGATGCACGCTAAGGCGTGTCCCTTTGTATGATCAACAATGATCAAAAAAGTAGCAGGAAACTGTACCCGACTGGGTCACAAATACTATGTACGTGGCCATAAAGAAATCTCAGAGAAACCTCCGTTTTCTCCCCTCTCCACTCTTCAGAATGTCTCGCTAGCAATACATGACAACCGTGTGGATATTCGCAGCGACTTCAACTCGAGGGATTACATCGAGAGTGTCATCTCTACCACATCTCGGAGACTCGGAATCTTGAACAAGGTGTAACAGTTTTTCACGCCCGGTCAGCTGTACCGTCTTTACAAGGCACAAGTTCGGCCGTGTATGGAATATGAATATGTTGTTGTATGAATCTCTGGGATGGATTCGCAAAATACCTCCTCGATGCTCTGGACAGGTTCGCATTGTTAATCATGCAGACGTTACCAAATACATCGAGCCACTTCAGCTGCACAGGAACATCGCCTCGCTGAGCATGTTCTATCGTCTATCAATGATGAGTGTCCTCAAGAGCTGTTCAAATCAAATCAAAAAATCTTTATTCAATTTAGGCCCTAAGAATGTACTTATGAACATCAAAACACTACTGCCGGTTCAGAAAATATCCCAGACATCGAGAAGAACCGGTAAGAAACTCGATCGGGTTGGTTTTTTTTCCAACTATACAATAGTTTTAACATAAAACGTTAATAATAATTTAGTGGATCCACAGAGAAGAAATCACTTCCAGACATTACTATCATTCACATAATGATCTACCCACCCTATAATATCCTTTTGACAGTAAAACCTGCTAAAACCTGCCAAACCCTGCTAAAAATTCAATCTAGAGAGAGGAAGGCCTCTCCCATAAAACAGAACCACACGCGCTGGGCTTTGGAGTTAGAGTTTTACGGTAGCCTCCATCTCAGCACGAACTAAAAAGTTCTCTATGACTTATCTTTGTCGTACCGTGAAGCTGTGGAACCTTCACCCGACCAGTGTGTTCCCTCCTTACGACATCAAGTCCTTTAAGCGTAACGTGATGAGTTATTTATGCAGGTTGGCATGAAATCGGTGACCGCTGATGAATTTAGATCTCTTGGTAGTCACCGTTGTGTTTGGATTGTGCTGTGCTTACAATCTCAGAGAGTGCCGTCAATGTGCCGAGAGCATGTCAATATGTGTCAAATTTTGCTTTGTTGCATTTCAGTTTCAGTCAGAGTAGATCCCTCACTGGTCGTCCTCCTTTTTGAATTGTACATTGCTTACCATTAAGCACATTGTTCTCATTTTACTCTGATACAATTAATAAAAGTATAAAAAAATACTCATTTTTAATTATTTGAATGACTAGGCTTAAGACAAATAAATATTAAAGCAAATAAACTAAATATTTACATTATCTTTCATTTTAAAAATAAATATCAATGACCGTGTCATTTGCTTTTAAAATATATAAATGATTGCAAAACCAAACAAATACGATTAGTCTTA
>JAVKPJ010000102.1:0-50000 GCA_033032175.1 Saturnia japonica
TACAGTTTAAAATTACAAATTTTAAGGTTAATTTTTGAAATTTAAATTTGAGGTAAGATTTGTATAATAATGAATCTTTAAGTTAAACTTCTTGAAACTTTTCCATAATTAATAAATTAACAGCGCTTAACCTCAAAATCAACAAGTGTTTAAAAATCCAAAAAAATACTTTTAAAGGTTAAAGTTTTGGTAAATTCTTGGATTATCAAATGACGGGTCCCTTTTTAAAAATTAATGGAATATTCACCTCGCAGCTCCCATAGGGGGTTTACCACACAATCAAATTGTTCACAAGGGTTTAAAAAATTTTGGAACGAAGTTTGTGAAATTAAATCCTCCGGTTTTGGGGATGATTGGTTATTTAAAAGGGTTAAATTTTAAAAGGGAACACCCAAGGTAATAATCCCAAAAATTAATATTCCGTGACCGCTTTCAGTGATTAAAGTTAATGAAAAAATAATTTTTAAAGGTAACCTATATAAATAAACCAATTTAAATTATTAACATAAAGGTACAAATAAAAGTTATGCAAATTTATATTCAAAAAATTAATTAAAAAAGGATATTTTTATTATTTAATAATAAAAATAAAATAAAATTTTAAATATAATTTAAACAACAATTAAGTTAATAATATATTATAAATATTTTTAAAAATCATACTTACTTAAATATATAAAAAACAAATTAAAAATTTAAAAACTACAAAGTTAATTTAAAAATTATAATTTATACTTATAAAAAATTAAAATTTTAAGTAAATTTATTGAAATTAAATAAATTTATTATCATTATTTTGGGAGTTTTTAAAATTTTCCAAAAGTCAAAAACTATCTTTTGTAATAAAATTTAAAATTTTTAAGAAATTTTGGAAAAATAAATGAAATTTCCCCTTTATGTTTTAAGGATGTTTTCCAAATGTTTAAGAATTAATATTTAGTGAAGATTTTTAAAAATTAAATTTTCCAAAGTTTATTATGGGAACATTGTTCTAAATCTAATTATGAGTTATAATTGTTGGGTAAAACTATTTATTAAAGCTATATAAATTCAATTATAAAGTTTATTTTAAATTTAAAACGTTTAAAGGTTTAACCGGTTTTTAAGAGCACGAAGTATCTATAGAAGTTAATTGAAATTAAAAAAATTAATATTTTATTATTTTTTACAGCATTTTTTTGAGTAAGAGAGATATTAGAGTCAGTTTTGTTTTTGTAAAAAAAAAAAAAACAGTATTTTTTTGTGGGAGTGCAGCAGGCACTGCACCAGTTTTCTTACGATGAGCCGCCATTGATCTGGAATATGTAGGACACTTAACTCCGCACCAAAATAGATAGGGCTTATTAAATATTTCAAAAATAGGTAACTTACGTGGGGCTTATTAAATTTTCTATTTGGGTTAAAAAAATTAGACTAGATCCAATTGATAGCGCATTGTGGCGAAGTTACCAAATAAAACAAAAAAGTCATACGTGGAATTAGTGCTAAATAAACGCAGAAAATTATAAGGAAACAACAGATGTCAGCTCGACGCACCAATCCGCAGTTGACAACTTTATATGTTGAAATTAACACCTATGAATAAACAAATCATTACTGCACCCCAAAAAGTGATAATAGTATATATATTTTTTTAATTTAAATAAAAAATTCGCCACAAAAACGCTGCATTATGGTCCTATGGTAATCATTCATTTTATATTTTATTTTGTATGATAATAGAGACCAATGTGACAATTTACGCTAGAGTCTACTGTTCATATTCTCTGAATTATGACGTCACGTTTTCTAAATGACTTTTCAAATCATGTGAATCACAGACAAAATATATAAATTTTCCAAAGGGAAAATTAAATAAATAAACAATTATTTTTTCTAAATTTGTATTGTTTTAGACTTTTTATTCATAGACTAATATTACTCAATAATTTACTTTAATTTTTAAACATACTACAGTCAACTCGCGGATTAGTTAATGTTCGCATACATTTTCTTTTGTATTATATGCAAGGGAAGTTTCGTAGTTTACACGACAGTTAGAGGCGTAGTTGTTTGATACCTATGTATACTATAATATAATAAAGCGGAAAAGTTTTTTTTGTTTGTTTGTTTAATCTCTGGAACTACGAGTTCGATTCGAAAACAAATAAATTTCTTGTATATGATAGCAAGATTCACAAAGGTCTCAACTGGCCTTAAATATTGATTTTTGTTAAAGTCGGAAGTGAAAACCTTCCCGAACTGCTTTATCCGCATGCAATCGTTAATTATACGTAAATACAATGTTCTACAAAAATATTGTTTTGTAAAATATATTAAAAAAGCCCGCGATAGCTCGCATAACATAGCTATGTATGTAAGTCATAATAAGGAATTTTGCGGATTTTTTTATTATTATTAATTATATAAATATTAAAAATTAATAAAAAAATTATATAATTATGAGCATTGTTTTTAGACGTTATTTGGAGACATAGTTTAGGAGATAATGAAAAATTAAAATAATTTGTACTTGCGGCGGTTGAGAACAATAATTACGATGCACTATACGGGCGCGTTGGCGGCGAGGTGTTTGTTGGATAAAATTAACACAGGTGAAGCCGTGGGGCACAGCTAGTATTGTTATATTTGTTATTTGGGTCCTCTCGAAGGAAATCACGTGGAATTCTGAATTAATAAATTATGAAATATGACAATGACGTATAAATAAGCAATAGAATGTGATAATGCCTTAGTTTTAGCTGACATTAATGTAAGAAAGTGTAAAAGCATCAGGCGTCGTGACGCGCCGCGCCGCGCTTCTCCTTGACGCACCGTGACGCTTCGTGACGCTCCATGACGTGTTTTCAAAGCGACAATAAACACACAATAATAAAGTATAAGCCTAATCTTTACATATTCAGTGTTTGAGTTGAGTGTCACTAGATGGCGCTGCTCTGAGAACTTTAGTTTTTATACATCGCGATAGGGTTTGTTACTCGTATTTATTTAAAAGTTAGTATTATTCGGTATTAAATTGTCAATATTGTTACTCAGTAAAACTGAAAACTGATATTTTTGGAAGGTGCCAATTTAAATTTTAAATTGGTACTTCATAATACACTAGCACTGAGACACTCGGTAAGTCTCAGGTTGTAATTATTAGAAGTTTTATATTATATTAACTATCTATGCCCGTGGCTTCGCTCACATGGACTACAAAATGCCCGCGCGAATCTTGCTCCACCGCACCCGGCTATTTTAAAGACAAAAATGCTTATTGTGGGTGTTCCTCAGAAGATAGATGTATACTCTCCCGGACTTTTTTGTAGCTCTTTCAATGTCTATAATTATGTAGTACATTAATTTGATATATGACCAGATTTCTTAATGTGTGCGTAACCCTAATTCTTTTTCTAAAATAAAACTAGCCTAAGTTACTCGCTATGTCATCAGCTATCTATCAGTGAAAATCGGTCCAACTGTTTCGGAGATTACCCGGAACAAACAGACAGACAAATATTTTAAAGATAATTTTTTTCTTATAGGTATATGCGTTTAGTAAAAAGCTGTTATTTTGACATTACAAACAGACACACTTTAATTTTATTAATTGTATAGATTATAGAGGTGTAACTAATATATTATGATCCACAAATACAGAATAATAGGTTACCAAATATTAGTTTATAATAGGCACACGATTTATGATCCGCGCGGCGAGTCACCGCAAGTACCTCTCTCTTTTTCCGTTATAGGAGGGCGCATCTTGCGAGTAAGCGAGATAACTACGATTTAAAACTTCGTATAGAAACGACCGCTGGCTGCAAGCTTATCGTATGCGCAGCTAGGTATGTATAGTAAAGCATCATTATACACGTCGGGCTTCGTATCTAAACTGCAGCGTTGGTAACACAGTAAGCAAGCAATGATAACAGAATCACTATATTAGTCACCGTTTTTAACGAATATCAGCGTATTAGCTAATACGGATATTAGTTAGGTTCACAGATTAGTTTGTAATATTTGTACTAGGAATCCATTGGTATTTCGTATTATGGAATCACTATATTAGGCACCGTTTTTAATGAATATGAGTGTATTAGCTAATACGGATATTAGTTAGATTCATAGATTAGTTTGTAATTTTTGTATTAGGTTACTATTGGTATTTCGTATTATAGAATCACTATATTAGTCACCGTTTTTAACGAATATCAGCGTATTAGCTAATACGGATATTAGTTAGGTTCACAGATTAGTTTGTAATATTTGTACTAGGAATCCATTGGTATTTCGTATTATGGAATCACTATATTAGGCACCGTTTTTAACGAATATGAGTGTATTAGCTAATACGGATATTAGTTAGATTCATAGATTAGTTTGTAATTTTTGTATTAGGTTACTATTGGTATTTCGTATTATAGAATCACTATATTAGTCACCGTTTTTAACGAATATCAGCGTATTAGCTAATACGGATATTAGTTAGGTTCACAGATTAGTTTGTAATATTTGTACTAGGAATCCATTGCTATTTCGTATTATGGAATCACTATATTAGGCACCGTTTTTAACGAATATGAGTGTATTAGCTAATACGGATATTAGTTAGATTCATAGATTAGTTTGTAATTTTTGTATTAGGTTACTATTGGTATTTCGTATTATAGAATCACTATATTAGTCACCGTTTTTAACGAATATAAGCGTATTAGCTAATACGGATATTAGTTAGGTTCACAGATTAGTTTGTAATATTTGTACTAGGAATCCATTGGTATTTCGTATTATGGAATCACTATATTAGGCACCGTTTTTAACGAATATGAGTGTATTAGCTAATACGGATATTAGTTAGATTCATAGATTAGTTTGTAATTTTTGTATTAGGTTACTATTGGTATTTCGTATTATAGAATCACTATATTAGTCACCGTTTTTAACGAATATCAGCGTATTAGCTAATACGGATATTAGTTAGGTTCACAGATTAGTTTGTAATATTTGTACTAGGAATCCATTGGTATTTCGTATTATGGAATCACTATATTAGGCACCGTTTTTAACGAATATGAGTGTATTAGCTAATACGGATATTAGTTAGATTCATAGATTAGTTTGTAATTTTTGTATTAGGTTACTATTGGTATTTCGTATTATAGAATCACTATATTAGTCACCGTTTTTAACGAATATCAGCGTATTAGCTAATACGGATATTAGTTAGGTTCACAGATTAGTTTGTAATATTTGTACTAGGAATCCATTGGTATTTCGTATTATGGAATCACTATATTAGGCACCGTTTTTAACGAATATGAGTGTATTAGCTAATACGGATATTAGTTAGATTCATAGATTAGTTTGTAATTTTTGTATTGGGTATCTATTGGTATTTCGTATTATATTAGCGATTTCTTCAGTTCCTTGTAACTAGCTGCGATTACATACATGTTATCGTATCTATATATTTTGGAGAATTTGAAATGTAAATATTTATTATTTTATGTTTAGAATCAACTAAAAAATCAATCGATTGACGTTTTTAATGTACATATATAAAAATCTATAATTGTAGTACATGACATAGTGATATTTTTTAACATAATATATTTTAATATAACAAATATTTTGACGGTAACGACAGTCTGTAATCTATAATTAATAGAATTGACGTGTCTGTTTGTAATGTCAAAATAACAGTTTTTTTTTTACTAAATGCATATGAAAGTATATACGATACCTATAATAAAAAACTCATTTTTAAAATTTTTGTCTGTCTGTTTGTTCTGGGTAATCTCCGAAACGGTTGGACCGATTTCGACAGGACTTTCACTGGTAGATAGCTGATTTTATAGGAAGTAACTTAGGCTACCTTTATTTTAGAAAAAGAATTAGGGTTCCGCATTAATAAAAAATGGGTGCGTGTACTTATGTACGCGCGTGAGAAGTTATACTTCTTTGGCATCATTAAAAAATAGTTTTTAATTGCATGCAAATAATTAATTACAATAAAATAATAGAAGGATTGGAAAAGGATAATCAACAAAGTTCATTTTAAATTTGAAAAATTAAATAATGACATTAAGTCTAACATAAATTGTCTTATTATTCGAATTGTATTTTTAATTAAATGATGTCCACTTCCATAGTATCTTCCGGTAATGTCTGAATCGGAACTTATATAATTCATATATATATATAATTATTAAAAACCAAATTTAGAGAATAATAAATATATAAGACATAATTTGTACTAAATATTATAAGATTCTTAATTTTAAATGTTTATTATTGATTATTTAATATTTTAATAATAAATTCAAAAATTGAATTTAAGGTTGGTCATTTTTTAAATATTTTTATTGATTTCTTAATTTAATATTCACTTTTCATTTTTATCAAAAAAAATCATTAAATTTATTTAGTTATTTTTATAAATAGTTATTATTTATTCAATTTAATAGCAAATATTAAAAATTAATATTATAATTTGATGTTCAATTTTAATTTTTATCACAAACTTTTTATTAAATGTTTTATTAAATTTATTTCTTTATTTTGTAAATATTAAATAACCAATAATAAGTATTTAACATTAATAATTTAATAATATTTAGTGTTAATTATATTAAATAAAAGTATTTTAATTTATATCAATAAATAATACATACGGATAGTTAACCTCAATTATATTGGAGCACTTGAAAAAGTATATAAGCACAATTTTTTTCACTAATATTCACAAATAGTAAGTAATATCAATCAAAATATTCAATTTAAATCACTACTGAATATAATTTATTAGCACATATATAATTCGCACTTGTATGAAACTAAAACACGTGTTGGGAATGTATAAACTAGAAACATGTTGTTAAATATTATAAATATGAAAACAGTGATCAGAGGTGACGAGCGTACCAACATGCGCGACTAATATCGAGGTTCAATTTCTATTTTGTTGGTAGCTTTTTTTTTGAGACTTAATGAGCGGTTAAGCAGACAACTTCATACTGTTAATTTTGTGTCACAGATGCGCGCGCATCTTAAAATTTCACTCTCATCATTTTTTCATAACGCGCCTAAAGAAGTATAACTTCAAAAAAAACAACTGGTCATGGCGAATCAATTTGGGCGCTTAAAATAGCTTACGCTGAGCAAACTACAGAGATACAGCAAATTAACGTACTAAATAATTGTAGACATTAAAAATACCTACAAAAAAGTCAGGGAGAGTATACGTCTATTTTATAAGGAACATCCACAATAAGCATTATTGTCTTTAAAATAGCCGGGAGCGGGGGCGCAAGATTCGCGCGGGCAGTCTGTATTCCACGTGAGCGAAGCCGCGGGCACAGCTAGTTTATTAATACGAAAGAAAATTTGACCACTTTTTCATTTGTGGTATATAATAAACATACGGATAATAATAATAAATATTCACAACAATTTTTTATTTCATACACACATTCTATAAGTATAGAAAATACTGAGAATAGATTCGCATAATATCAGTATTAGATTCAAGTAGGTAGCGAATAGCGAATATTGAATCGGTGACTAATATTTGACTAATACCAAATAATAGGTACGGGAACCTAATACGAGTTAACTAATATATTCCTTATTAGTAATACCAAAATATCAGCCTAATATAACACCTCTAATAGATTTGGAATATCATAAATTCAAAATATGAGCTTACTGCTTAACTAATATAATATATATATAACCATATCCAATTACGACTAGAGTGTTTCAGTGTTAAGTATTAATTATGTACCAATTAAATTAAATTAATTGGTACGTATCAAAAATTAAGAAAAGTTCCTATGGAAGATAGAGCTATTAGTCGACGACGTCGCGACTACATGTTTTGTAGGTAACAAAACAATAGTGCGATCCATTTTTTAAAACCGCCATCTATTGAGGTCTAGTGTTAATATTCGATAATCACTAAATACAGTAGAAATCGATAAGATTTAAAAAAAATGTACGTGTTACCTTTACGAGAGTTGAAATAAAAACTTTATTGACCTTGCAGAATATATTCTGACCTAGTAATAGAAAATGCAAACATAGAAAAACATTTTAATTTTCACTAAATTTTTATGGAACAAAACAATAATATGGACGAATATTTGGTATTTTTAACATAAATGGAGAGCAATGCATAAACGCAATACACACAAA
This sequence comes from Saturnia japonica, assembly GCA_033032175.1. NCBI lineage: Eukaryota > Metazoa > Arthropoda > Insecta > Lepidoptera > Saturniidae > Saturnia > Saturnia japonica. Next base: position 8,182 of record JAVKPJ010000102.1, read on the forward strand.
TATTATTTACTCTATACAACATGTTTACTTATATTACAGCTAGCGGTGTGCCCGCGGCTCCGCACGCGTTTATAGTTGCGCAGTAGTTATTTTTAGACCCACAAAAATTTTAAAAATTGGCTTTTTGTTTTAGGTACTTTCAAATGCACTTAGTAAAAAACTGTTATTTTGACATTACAAACAGACATTTCAATTTTATTAATTGTATAGATTAAAATGAAATAAGTTGTATTAGATTCTTCTAAGATATATAATACGGACGGAAAATAACGATTTATATACCTGATAAAATTACATAGAATGGTTGGCTTCATACAAAACTTTTTAAATTTAAAACGACTTCTTTTATCAATCGGTGTGTATCCGGTTTGAATTATATTGTAGCGGAATTTGTTTCGGCATGCCAGCTGTCTTAGAAAATATTTTTCTGTTTGCGTTTTCTATTAGGTCAGAATATATTTTACAACGTCAATAAATTTTCTATACACCTCAATAGATGGCGCATATTAAAAATGGATCGCACTATTGTCATGTTAAGCGATTACTACAACCGTCTACAGGTTGACAATTATGGCATCTTTATAACATATTTGTTGATATTTTTGAAGCGTACCAATTTATTAATTTAAATTGATAGCTATATACACATACACTAGTTAGCACTGAGACACTCTCAAGTTTCAGATCGTAATTAGAGGTGTTTATTATTTTAATTAGGGTTGTGTTTTGATATTCCTAATCTTATACCATTATTGAATTTGAAATGACAAAATAACAGTTTTTTACTAAATGCATATGAAAGTTATATACGATACCTATAACACACAACACATTTTTAAAATTTTTGTTTGTCTGTTTGTTCCGAGTAATCTCTGAATCAGTTGGACCGATTTTGACGAGACTTTCATTGGTAGATAGCTGATTTTATAGGTAGTAACTTAGGCTACATTTATTTTCGAAAAATAATTACACTTGAATTTTATTAATTGTATAGATTAAACAAAGCCCGATTAATGTCAATAGGCTTGCTCCCTATCACATGGGATTTAAAACATACTCTGTGAACTGTGGGTGTACATTAGTACACCTCTGCCTAACCCTTCGGGGAATATAGGCGTGATGGTATGTTTATGGTATGTATGTATTAAACAAGCGAAAAATAATACTTGACGCAAACATCCCCCAGTGGTAGCGTGTATGGACTCCGCGTCTATCGACGTGAGTTCGAATTCCTGCAAACTGAGCTTTCGATGAAGAAAAACATTTTCGTTTATGACCAGATTTGGATGATTCTTTTTATGTTTGATAGGGGATACCTCAAGGGTGGTTCCATTTTAATTTCATTGATATCGGACCTTCAACTTCGAAGATACACAAAAGGGTACTCTTCAAAATCATCGAAATTGGTTTTCGGTTTTGTTAAAAATTATCTTGTTTTGAAATCTGTTACAAAATTGGTTTTTTTTTTATTTTAGATGGGCCAAGGGTGTCACCGTGAAACTTTGTAAACAATGTGCCACTGGTTACTGGAATTACACAAGGGATGGATGGGCAAGCTGGCGCGGGTCATGCTCTTGCTGTTGTGCCACGTGACCTCCATCGCGAAGTAACTCGTGTTCTACCTCGAGGCGGATGCTGTGTATCATCTGGTCGCTCCAGAACCGTGCTTCGACCCTGAGGATGCGGGCGCGGCGGCTGGTGCTCGCGCGGGTGCGCGGCTGCGTGGAGCTGTCACGTGCTCGATAACAACTCGATAACAAACTATTCTGTGTTCGTTGCATTATTAGTTTATTACCCATTTTGCCCTTCACCCGTCGACTTTCTCTTATAAATTGTTTTTTATTACATCAAATAAAGGTGTGGTTACATGTAATCGATGTCTACTTTCAATCTTGAAGGGTTGTTTCTGGTGATTTGATTCAGTGGCGGAATATAGAAGCCAAAACTCAGGCAGGAATACTGATACTTATACTCCCTGTATAAGTGAATTAGTAGTGCAAGAACCATACGCGACGTGTTGGAGTTGAACTTAGGATTCGCATAGCACTATTCTACGTTCAGTAACAATGACATGTAACAACGAATATTGTATAAGACAAAACGCATACATGAGAATACAATACTACGTGTAACACTTGCGTGTAAAAATCCTAATTTTTTAGTAAATGCCTGTCTAAGATAATACACAATAATGAAAAAAGTCATCGGTTTAAATCCTATTTAATTAATGAATACAGTACATACATATATAGTAGGTATATACCAACTTGTATCAAGTATTAATAATAAAAATGAACTAAATAATTATTAATATTAATATTTTTCAGGGGACAATTTTTTCAAAAGATTCTTTTTTTTCTAATGTAGGTATGTAATATAATATAATAAAGCGGAATAGTTTTTTGTTTGTCTATTTGTTTAAACATGCTAATCGCTGGAACTACCAGTCGGACTCAAAAAAATATTTTTGTGTATGATAACCAGACTATCTAACAGTTGTAAAATTTTGCTCTTTATAATATGTTAATTAGACACATAGTTTAGGAGACAATGAAAATTTAAAATAATTTATACTTACGAGAAGAACAATTATGATAGACTACATGGGTGCGTTGGCGGCGCGATGTTTGTAGGATAAAATTAACACGGGTGAAACCGTGGCGTACAGCTAGTATACGTATATGTGTTCTGATGGCTTTACACAATCGTCCAAGAGCCAAACTTCAAACTCTAAACTTGAGCGAACTCGATCGATTTCCAACCTTGCTTATCGATAGCAAATTACAATCTTTATAATCATGGAAGACATCGACGAGATAGCAGCGGTCTCGCTTTATTGTATTAGTGCATATTATTGTTATATTCAAGTATACAGGCAGAGATTACACCACGCAGCTTCGACTGATTGTGCCATGATCGAACAAAATTGCGAAAAATGTAAAATTAAACTTAATTTAATTGCAAGATTGATAGCCCAGCACGCTCTGATGTATAGAAGGTCGGTTTCTGTGAATTGGCCAACGCGTTCGAACTCCTTTAATTCGGGATCGATTTACCGCTCGGGATTGCTACCAAACTTTAACCAACTTGCCCGAACCACCCCTCTACATATCGACGCCGCGACGCGCGACGGTTGGACGATCAATTCGAGTGTTGGAGATTGTGTAATGCCAGTATTAAAGTGTTCACGAGAAATAGTTTTTAAATTTTCTTGTGTCATCACTAACTCAATTGTCAATTTATTTCTGTCTTTACGCCACTGGGCGTTATTGGCATTATGTGCCAAAATAGAAAACAAAAACTGACAGATTTTTACTAATTCTATAATGTCACCTGTAATGCTTCGAATTTTATGGAAACCGCTATTATCATCTAAACTTCTATAATATTCTTTTAGGAATTCGTTCTCGTCAAACAGTTTCGCCTCGTCAACAGTGATGTCCAGTGTTAAAAGAAATTCGATAGATAAGAAACTATAATTACAACAATTTGTGTAGCCTTCCATTTCTTTCTTGAAAAACATTCACAGAAAATGGTGGAGCGATGAGGTCGCGATCGCGCGATTACCTAGGATAGCGCACAAAAATTAAAAATACCTGTCCCAGATTAATGCTGACCGCACGCCCGTCAAAGTCTGAAAATGTCTGTCAAATGCAACAAATGCCTATCATATGGTAACCCTACTTGCACGTGATACACACGAACGAGAAAATAGCAATAGCAGGGAGGTAGTGGGAGGGGGGTGATACGGCCTGATTGGATCACCACTACCTGCATGAGATATAGTGATTCGTTTATACACATCGCGTGCCGGTGCAATATCCAGTTTATATTTATATATGACAAATATATTTTGATATAAGTAACTTTGAATGATGAGATTTTTTTTTTTATTAAAGTAGCTCGTCAAATTTACGATACTGTCCCTCATGGTAAGCACAGTATAATCCAAACACAAAAGTGGCCATCGAGAGATCGAAGTCCTTCCAAAAAGAGAGAAATATTTTAATGTGTATTTATATATTGATATATACCATTCTACTTATCCAAGAAAAGGATTAAGGAATAAGTAATCCTGTCAAAACCATAAAATGTAAAAAAAAATGTCTCGCAACGCAGTTTATTAACTACAAAAACAGTCAGTGCTTTTAGTTATTGTCTATGGAAACTCTCTGGTATTCCTCATGTAAACTATGCTATAGATCAAGTGGGAAAAAATATAAATATCATGCGGTCTCTATCAGGGTTATGGTGGGGTGTTCACCCTTATTTCCAAATACTGTTATATAATGAATGACATCATCCGAAGTTACTTTGACTACGGATCATTTCTTTTGCAACCATGTAGCAAAATTTTCCTTGCAAAATTAGACAAATTACAATTCAAATTTTTAAGAATAATTACTGGTGCTATAAAATCATTCCCAGTAAATGCTCTTCAAATAGAATGTCGATCTTGTACATACTTGTACTTATCATTTTTTTATGGGCTATTCTCTCAGTTTATTCTAAAGTACACCGAACATTTGGTAACTAAATTCTATAACGTGTATTTGTCACACTTCACATTGGCAAAGTTGCTTTAAAGATAGAAAGTAAAAAAAAAGGTATAGTGGTAATATAGTCAGTTATAGTATGTCCTCTTGATCTCTTAAAATTCAAACTATTTGCTTTATACACAACGAAGTTACAGGGGGTCAAAAGTGCCGTAAGTCGCTTTGAGAAAAGGATAGTACAGCCTTGCCTTGCGCTCGACATGGCGGGCGGGGGCACTATAGTTAGTTTACTTAGAATTTTACTTATTTGACCGAGTTTTGGTAGGGGAAAAGCTTAAGGGGTTCGCTTCACCGATGACCTTAAATTGCTCGTGACGTATTGTGCTTGCGCCAGACTAGCAACACGTACTATAGCGGCCTGTGTACATGTATACGCATATATACATTGTATACACTCGACTGTACCATTATATCCGTTTTTGACTATTTGGATGGATAAAATCTTGTGATTTCGCGTCACAGACATGCTGTAATAGCAGTTTCCAAATTACGAAATTTATAATTAATTTCAAATTTAAAAAAAAAACACAGTTATTCCATTGTTTTGAGCTTTCGCTTCTGTCGGCAGTCCTTGTGACTGTCTCTGTTTTATTTTTATTCCGTGCTAAAGAATTATTTATAAGTATAGTAGTAGTGGGCGATTATAAATATATTATGAAGATGTTTCAAAATATGTATCTTGATTATAACCATCAGTAACTACTAATTTGTATAGTTTGATTTTATAGGAAGTGACTTAGGCTACCTTTATTTTAGAAAATAATCAGGGTTCCGAATAAATAAAAAAACAACGTCATGGTGAATCAATTCGGGTGCTTAAAATGGCTTACGCTGAGTAAACTATAAGAAATATAGCAAATTAACGTACTAAATAATTGTAAGCATTAAAAAAAGGCCTACAAAAAAATTTGGGAGAATATACGTCTATCTTAAGGAACACCTACAATAAGCATTATTGTCTTTAAAATAGCCGGGAGCGGGGGAGCAAGATTCGCGCGGGCATTCTGTAGTCCACGTGAGCGAAGTCACGGTCACAGCTAGTTAATTAATACGAAAGAAAATTTAATCACTAATGTCAGTATTAGATTCAAGTAGGTAGCGAATACCGAATATTGAATCGGTGACTATTATTTGACTAATACCAAATAATAGGTACGGGAACCTAATAAGAGTTAACTAATATATTCCATTAGGAATACTTGAATATCATCCTAATATAACAACAACCTCTATTACTTTCATTGCCATTTAGTAAAAAACTGTTATTTTGACATTACAAATAGACACTTCAATTTAATTAATTATTTAGTCATAAACGATTAATGGTTAAATTAAATTTTTCGAGGAAAAGAATATTCAAATTCCAATCCGCATCCCTACTAGATAAGAGCAAGCTAGTATCGATAGTGATCAATACTTACAAAAATTATTTACATCGATTTAAATTTGTAAATATAAGAAATTAAAGAGAAGAAAGAAAGAAGTTTAGGAAGTGAATGAATTCGTTGTCGTCAAGGCTAGACGTTTTGTAGATTATGTAACGATAGCTAGTTTAATTTTCGGTTAGTGCCATCTATTGAGGAATATAGTAGTTTTTTTTCAATATCCGCGTCTATCTTCGTTTTTATTTCAATTCACAGAATAAAATGTAATAAGGTTATTTTTATTTTAGTCTTGTTAATAAAACTAAAATTAATTAAAAATCTTCGTTTACGTCTTCTAAACAACGTAATGAATGTTGGTACGGTTTTCACAGTCGTTTATTTAATATCTTATGTAAGGTGATTATGTACAATATTTTCTAATTACATTTTTGTGTAGTAAATAAAATTACATGTTTTGTAATAATTTCTTCATAAAATGTGTCATGTTCGGGCGCTTACGTTGGCTAAACCTTATGAGATAGATCAAAATAATGTACTAAAGAACTGTAGTAAATTAGTCAAAAAGCCTAGAGAAAAGTGTGCGATGGTATATGTGGACGCAACGGTTAAGCGCCATCTATCGAAAAAATTTTGTACTTCAATAATAATAAAGTATTTATTATTATCATATTCTTATTACATGTCGTAGAATTTTATAAGACTTATGCCATTGGAAATATTGTGGAGGTTATTGTTACTTAGGTTACGTAGGTACTTCTATTTTCCTGGCCTCGAGTTTAGCAACAACGGCCAAGTCAATAAAATTCCACTACTTAAAAATAATATATTAACCTTATTGTTTTGTTATTAATTTAAATATTTTAGGCTCTATGCACAGTAGATGTTAAAGAGTGGAATTTAACCAGTAAAAAATCGATTACATTTTAGTAAAAATTACTCGTGTCTTAGGGATCCGTAACTCATAATTTAAAAAAAACGGAACCGTTATAGGATCACTTTGCTTTCTGTCTGTCTATTTGGCTGGTTGATTGTCAAGACACCTTTTCTCGAAAACGGCTTGAGGTATAAAGTTGAAATTAATATAAAATATTAAGGTCTATGGGGTCTCATGCTGCTGTAATTTTTTTTTTCTAGGTAAATACACTAAAGAGTTACGGCAATTCATAGTTAAAATACTGCTCATTAACCGTTTAACAAAACCTATTGGGTACTTTCCGTAGACCTACAGTCTTGAAATTTTGTCACTAAGGAAGCTCTTTTAACAAACATTTAGGAATAAATCCAAAAATAAGGAATTTCTAATCCCATGTGAAGTTAAAATGTATTAAGTTTAATTTTTTCTCGAAAAGGACTTTATGTATATAATGGTTGTTAATCCCACATACTATGATATTTCACCTTAAATTGCTTTAAACGAGGTAAGTTTCTAGGTTAACCCAATAAAAAGCTACCGACCTTCATACATAGCATAATTTTAAAAGTCGCACTCAGTGACCAATTATCAAATCCTAGGATACATCCCGCAGACCTAGAGGTTTGAAATTTGGGACTAATAGAGGTATTTTATTTAAATTAAGAAAAAATCATAAAATAAAAAATCTTAATCCAGTGTGAAATTACAATGCATTTTTTTTATTAAGTTTTATTTATTTCTCGAAAGCGGCATACAGTACAGTTTTCTGTATACAGTTGAAATTAATATTGAATACTAATCTATGATCTCAAACTGCTCTAGAAAAATCTAGTTTCCAGACTAATATAAATAAAATATACAGCTGCTTGAGGCCCTCATAAAAAAAGTCTACAATTGACAGATTTCATCAAAACCTACAAAGTACTTCCAAGGTAAATACATTTTTGAAAGCCCTCCTAAAAGTTATGCTTAATAGGTTATTTGTATACCTATTATAATGATCCGGGTCGCCTTTTTAAGCATAAAATTAATTGGAATACTTTACACCATCGTTCCGCACCGCTCGCCATAGGCAGGGAGTTTATACTCACACTTTGAAATCTAAATGACAGCGGAGAGTCCCGTTTAAGAGAAATTTTCTTCCGCAAACGTTACGTTTGTGAAATTAGCTCCCTGCCGAGGTTTTCCCTGGGGACTGCAGTATGGAGTTATTCAAAAAGAGGGTAAATAGGTTTTTAAACAGTCGGCAACGCGCAAGTTATACTTCCTGTGTTGCAAGTGTCCATAGGCTGCGGTGACCGCTTACCATCAGGCGGATCGCATGCTTGTTTGCCACCACCGTGGTATAAAAATAAGGTAGAGAGAGGTAGGACACAGATAAATCTCCTTGGAGATTGCTGTCCACTTGGTACCGTCCTACTAGTAGGAATACAACTCCAATAATGGAATACGACTCCCAAAAATAACAATAATTGTATATTATTGTCCTAATAAATTATGTGGCACACGCATAGTTCGTAAGAATATCAAATTGAATTAAAAAAGGATATTTTTATTTATTTAATTAAGGTAACACACAGTCATAACATAAACATGTTTAAATATAATTTACACAAACAGGCCTACAGTTATTAGTTTAGGCCTAAAGTATATCTATACATAATTTTTCAAAAATCGTAGCGTTACAATAATATTAAAAAAACTAAATAAATCTAGAATTTGAGTAAGCTAAAGTTCTAAACAACAACAAAGTACATAATTTATGAATTCGCAAAAGTTTAATAAGTATTTTTATGTAGGACTTAATACTAATAATATTAATATTAAATATCAACATTAAAATAAAAACATACAAGAGTTAAATTTATTATATATTATATCATAACATGTCTTTATTCAACAAATCACGTATCTTCCTTTTGTAAGATCATAATTTATTTGAAAATATGTCAACATCACTAAGAAATCTGTTATAGTAATAAAAAGAACGTTGAAAGGAGTTTTTGAGATAATTTGTCCGACAAAAAGGAACATGAAATGTGTCCTTTGATCGTGCGTTTGATCGCGGTATTTTTAAAGAAATGTGTTCCAGAAGTGGAGAGGAATCTATATGGTAATTAATTATTTTATGTAAGAAGATTGCATCAAGATATTTCCTCCTATGTTTTAAGGATTGCATATTATGCCTGGAAGCACTTGTTTTAAAATCAATAAAATTATGACCAGTTCTATAATCGAGGGATTTAAAAAATCTGTTCTGTATTTTCTCAATCCTAGCTATGTGTACTTCATATTGTGGGCTCCAAACTCCAATATACTGCGTACATAGGCGTAATATAAGACTTTTAAAGTTTCTACTTTTTTAAAGGGTTTACCCAAACGTAGTATTAAGCCGGGTTTTTTAAGAGCTTTAGAGACGATAGTATCTATATGAAGATTAAATTGAATTAAAAAAATAACGTATTTTTTATTCATTTTTAGAGCATTTTTTCTGAGTAAGTAGAGATATTAGAGTCAGTTTTGTTTTTGTAAAAAAAAAAAGAAACAGTATTTTTTTGTGGGAGTGCAGTCAGTGCACTGCACCAGTGTTTCTTACGATGAGCCGCCATTGATCTGGAATATGTAGGACACTTAACTCCGCACCAAAATATAGATAGGGCTTATTGAAATGATTTCAAATAATAGGTAACTTACGTCGGGGGCTTATTAAATTTTCTATTTCGGGGGTTAAAAAAATTAGACTAGATCCAATTGATAGCGTCATTGTGGCGAAGTTACCAAATAAAACAAATAAACGTTATAAATAAACATAACATTTTCTCGCTAAGCGCAGTTTTGGTAACGATCTAGCAACAGCAAAGCGATTTAAACTCTTATGCCAGGCTTAGCTATTGGTTCCATAAAGATAGCTTTACCTTAAACTATATTAATTTCATCATGTGATCCTGAATACATTTGTGACTCTTCGACAACTAATTTCATAATTCAATAAGCTGCTAAAAGATAAAAACCTCATAGTAAATGTATTATGTTTATATTTAATTATTATTATATACAATTATTTGTTTTTACTACTGAACTTATTTGATTACTGAACTGACTGGCATTAATCGTGTATAATGTTTTTTGATGTGAAACATCTAATGCGGCGTGTCAGACCGGCTGTTGGCGTGGCGAAGCTGTCGTCACAAAGTTGGCGGCTGTTGACATAGTGACGCTATGGCCCCAACGTTGAAATTATTCTGCAAACTTCAGGTGATGTGTGTACCGTATAAGAAGCTCAATGCGCACCTCTAAGTTATGGAAAGGTAACGCACGCCAATTAAATAGCGATCATATTAATTAAACTTATTCCATATAATTTTATCAAAGGTAATAGAACAAAACAAATGTTTCAAAGTGTTAGGAAGAAATCTGATTATTGGTCAAAGACAGCTAACGACGCTGAAGACCGACGACAGCGTAATCTTATCGTCCAAACCTGAACTTTTGACAGAGATCAATGGACATCAACGCAGAAGCCCGTGACGAATGTAGCTAAAGATTCAAGATCTAGATAAACCCACGTAGGACCCGTCACTATACCGAAGACATACTGGAGCTTGTGCGAGATTAGTAATGACCCTCAAACATGTTCAAACCAACAAAGCTGCCCGCAATGACGGAATCACATCCGAACTTCTAAAGGCGGATGATAAACCAGTGCTTAGGATTCTTCAGACTCTGTTTAATTGACGAAGGAAAAATGCTACAAGCATGGACCAGAAGTGTGAAGGTGTTTTTCTTTAAAAAAAGGCGTTAATACCCTGATGAAAGATTTATAGACCATTTCTAAGCCATGTTTACAAAAAGGTATCGAGAGTAATTACGAACTGTCTCGTGTAAAAGTTTGATGATTTCCAACCTGCAAAAAGACTTCAGTATCGTAGACCACCAACATTCGCTACAGCAAGTCATACAGATGACCGAAGAGTGCCTCTTTGCTTAGCATTAGTGCAATGCTGGAACGTAGATTCTCCGAAGAAGTTGGTCATAAAATGAACATGGCCAAACGAAGATCATGTCGAAAGTTCAACTCCCTTACAGTTATTATTGACTATGTTTATCTCAGAAAAAGTCTTCTGTTGAGAAACAGTTATTTGTAGCATAGACATTTGAAACTACAGACATTTTTAAAACATTTACCAGTCAGTTGCTAAAGAACGGCCCCAGCTCAGCATAATGCTTGTTGAAAATAGCCAGCGCTGATCTTCCGTTGGGCCCGTTTGGTGAAGCTACAAGGCAAGGTGTTATAAAAATGTAACAGTAAAAACGTGAGTCAAACGATAAAAAAAAGGTAAAGTTAGGTACGTCCAACTTCGAAACAGGTTATTTGGCCAATCCAACTTTCTGGGCAGCTTTTTGGAAGGTACGTAACGTCTTTTCCACCAAGATGCGGTATCTTATTTCAAGTGTACCTTGTATGCGTTGCCAATCGTGATATATAGTACTGAGACATGGTCACTAACGATGGGCCTTATGAGACTCAAAGTAGAATTGGAGCATGTTATTCTTGGAAAATCTCTGCGTGATCAAATCAGGAATTAGGAGATCCGCAGTAGAATCAAAGTCACCAATATAGTCCTCAGAATCGCTAAACATAAATAGCAGTAGACGAAGCGCATTGCTCGTAGAACGGATGATCGATGGGTTAAAGAGTTCTCGGGTAGCGTATCAATTATCGGAAGATGCAGCGTAGGGAGACTCGCTACAAGGGGTACCCAAAACCTGATGAAGGTTGCGGGAACCCGTTGAATGTGAGTAGTGCAGGGTCCGTCGTTGTGACGACTTTTCGAGGCAGGCTTTCGAATGAATGGGTGGATAGAATATTTCATTAAACAACTAGATAATGTACTTATTCTTTTTTACTATTAAAAATAAAGCAACTATAGTGCAAATGATAGTTTTTTCGATGTATGCAAGCAATTTTCACATTACCATAAGCATTCTTACATCATATGAACAAATTAGTCATGGTAATTACGGTAATGTGAACCATGGTTATGTGATTATTATTGTTTTTTTAATTATAACTAAATTAAGAAATAAGTTTTACAATATTGAAGTGGTTTCTATAACAGTAAATCTTTGCTAAAATATATTGAAAATAATAATAATGTTTGCACATTTCTGTACAGAGTAATTAATGTCCAATGAGTGTGAACGATTCTCTGACAAAGTACCTTTTTAATACTATTAACTATCATATCGTTTTGAATCATCAACTAAGATGACATCTTGTCTGCACGAGCTGTTTATCAATAGTAGTTGCGTCCGTTCATCATAATAGCGACGTCAAAACTCTTAAGTGTGAGATTTTACAGGTCTGTTTATTCATGATAACGTGAATGTGAGGAAAGTGCTGTGACAATTTGTAGCGACTTGAAAAATATCTATTAATTGTTATATCTACATATACTTAGTCATATTTTAATGGTAAACTATCTAGGATTTTAGTATATAAAAATTAATACTAAAAACACTCGTCATTTTGACAATAATCAAGCAAATTACTACTCTCCCATGCAGTGTGACACTACATGGTTATGTGAATTGGAGGGTTTGGCATTTTTTTTTCAGGTATTTCGAGTACATATATTTCAGTTTTTTTCAGTGCCAAAAGTAGAAGACTCTAACTCTATCCCTGAAAAAAAAATCAGTATGATAGGTTACATTTTACATACGTTCTCCTCGATGTAACATGCTTTCGCCACAATTTTTAAGAACGACTCATATTTGTCTCTTGTGTCGCTTTTTCGTTTCATCGAGATTCAAATCATAACGGTACTAATGAAGTGTTCACTTAAAAACAAAAAAATCTTGTCAGGCTTATTAAGGTAGGCCCAAAAAGCGACTGAAGTCGCTGTTAGAAGCTAGTATATACTATTACTCTCAGCTCGTTTATTATTGGAAAGCCAACTATGTAATTATCTCTTATTTTAATAATATAGAACACGTCGATAAGACGATTATTTATTATTGACATTTATATTTAATTATGGTAGGAAAACGTTAAAACACTTTATTTAAAACCTACGAGGAAACTGTAATTAATATTTTATAGAGTTAAAATAGTTAAATTAGCGTTTTAAATGATTGTGTTGAACTTTTTATGTCTCGTCGGCATTATACAATCCTGGCTGAGACCGCGGCTGCGCTCGCGTGGACTACAAAATGCCGCCTATTGGATACACATGCGAATCGAGCTATCCCCGCTCCCGGTTATTTTTTTTTTAAAGATAAAAATGCTTATTATGGGTGATCCAGACATATTTATACTCTTGCTGACTTTTTTATAGATCTTTATATTATTTTTATATTGATTAAAATCAAAAATATCTTTAATCAATTTAAGCCATACATGTAACTACATCTATGATTTAAGCCCTAGGAAGGCAGTTATGAACGTCAAAATACTGCTGCCGGTTCGGAAAATAGCCCAGTCATTGAGAGGAAACGACAGGTATCTCGGTTTTTTGTTATAGTTACCCTATATACTCTGATATGCATTTAGTAAAAAGCTTAATATATATTTTTTAATTTTAAATTAAATCATGATATAATTTATTTACTTTTACAAAATATAATCTAAAAATCTAATAATTTTTTTTTATTAAATAAAAAAAATATATTTAAAAAACTTAAAGTTTAAGCTTGCAAACAGACACTTCACATTTATTAACTGTATATATTTTAAATCTCCTGGTAATTATTTTATGAATAATCTATTACGTTATATCGCGACTATTTTTAACCCTTTAAGATTCGGAGTCACAAAGGAAATAAATTTACAAAACGACAACAAAAATTCTGTCGAGTATTGATCACGTGACTTCAATCCTTTTAATCCCGACATGGACGAGTTTAAGTAAGAAATTATTTCCGAACTAGCACAGATATGACGGAGAAAATTTTAAATGAAAGAAACGAGCTTACTGGGAAAAGTTTTATGATTCTTAGGGCGGCCAGAGCCGTCTATGTCGGGTTAATTAATTATTTTTGTTTCCTACTATTCTATATTTTTAAGACAAAATTGTTTTTGTTTTTAACTAATGATTCAGTAATATGATTTCTCTAGAATTGGCAACGTCGCATATTTGATAGTATGTACGAGAGAACTATTATAATTAATAATAATAATAATACATTTTTATTTGTTATGAAACAACGAAAATACAAATGAAGCATGCCCTGATACCCAAACTAGGAGATCCTGTATCTTGGATATCAGGTTTTTTTACAATCTACTAGAACACAAAACAAGAGAAATAAAAAAATTAAATAAAAATGAAAGTCCTCGTGCGGCGTAAAAAATTATAGCAAAAACATTATTCTCTATTATTCTACTTATTTCTATACTATTTGAATATTTAATAACAATAAACTTATTATAAACTGACTACCTTAAGAGTGTACGAGAAGTGTGTGTGTGTGTGTGTGTGTGTGTGTGTGTGTGTGAATGCGTTGGTAAATATGAATAGGAAGATGATTGTAAGTTAGAAAGAAATGAGAGGTTGAATGATAGGCATATTAATTAGCTAACAAAAGCTGTTCAGTGTCATTATAGTTTAGTGTAAGGATCCATTCTTTTAATTTAATTTTACATTTGTGTTTATTTAGCTGAAAAATATTTAATTTTTTATTGATTTTGTTATAAATTCTAAGACTAAGGAACCAGTATTGTTTTTCTGCAAATTTTGTCCTATATTTTGGCAGAGAAGAAACGAACTTATATCTACGGCTGTTAAAATTATCATTATCAAAAATACATTCAGAATGCTTTCGTAACGTAAGCCTTAGCACAAACAACTGTCTCAGAGATAACACCTCACATTTTTGTAACTAATCAAAAGTTTTTCACAATCATCAGGAGAACACCTAGACGATACTGATACACCTATATCATCTAATTTACGAACAATGTTGTTTACCGTAGTCATGATATTGAATTATATATATATACCACCATATTCTTCCCAAAAAAGCAAAATAAAAAAAATATGTAAAGTTCCTGGTTCATGGTGGCGAATAAGTATGTATTATGTCTTAAGTGATTGCATTGTATAACAATAATAATATAAAAGGTGTGTTTTAATTTTGACGGAATAATTAAAAATGAAATAAGTGTATTATCTACTTGAGTATTAGAGGAAACAATTACATCGCACCAACTTGCAGGAATTGTACCAGATAAACTTAAGCCTGAGATAAAAATCCAGTTCGTATAGTGAGTATTTATGTATAAATATTGTTGACTTTTACAAAGATAGTTTTGAATATGTGTTAGTGTATGAATAGGTTATTTATAGGCAACAGATAAAGTAAATATCATTAGGTGTAACATGACAAATAAACTGATATTAAATAGAGGTAACTTATATAGATAGGTAACATTGAAATACTTTACATTCCAATATTTAGAATCCAATTGATGCAAGCTCAAAGACCCGCGAGAGGTCGGATTCCGACCGGATATAGTAAGCTGTCTTCCCTTCCGCTTGCTTCGCATAGATACGGCCTTGTCTCGTCCACGAGAAACGCCATTGGAGTTTACGGCATTGCTCACGAACACGATGGAACAGCTGCCGGTTAGTACGCGTTAGCCTCTCGTTGAGAAAGATACGAGGGGGGGGCAGCCTCACCACCACACGACGCGCCCTCGGCACTACAACCTCGCCTATAGTGCTCGGAGTGACCGACTCCGTATTCGATGGCATCTCCACAGCATTCGGAGCAATCCCTACTCGTTCTGCGAACACAATGTCATGTTCTTCTAGGCGCACTCCCAGCCTGGTAGCAAGCACGGTGATCGCATGGACCAGATTCTCCCCCTTCTCTTCTAGAAGATGTTCAATTTCGAGGTCCGCTAGGAGGGCTTCCTGGTCCCTATCATGAAGCTCGAGGTTTAGCTGGTTCACTATTCTCTTTAGATCAGCGACCTCTTCTGCCCCGGGTCCGCCCTTTCGCTGCTCGATCACCTCCAGCCTCTTCTTAAAGCCGTCCATTCGGTTTACGATGCTCGCAACAGACGCGCGAAATTCAGTCATCTCCCTGCGCAGCTCTCTCATCTCAGTCACACATTCGGCCAGCTCACAACGAAGATCCCGAAGCCCCGCGTCGGTCACGCTTGCATTGACGCGCGATGAGTTGGCGATAACGTCACCGGGTGCAGCACTCTGCGTGTAGTCCCCGCAGATACCTCTAACGGGAGTTGAAGTGTTGTCCCCTTAACGCATTACTTTATTGCAATCGGGACATACCCAATCCTTGCTAATCAGTGCTGTCTCAGGGAGTGAGACGCATCCCATATAAAAAACAATTGAACAGATGCCACAGGTAGCGACACCTGCCGACACTGGCGAGATAAATTTACCACATCCATTACACTTCGCCATAATTGATTTAATACCGACGGTTTACGTGGCTCCGTAGAAAATCGATAGGTGGCACTAGGTGATTGACTATTTTTTCAGTACAGCAATTCGATCATATGACCAATCTACCCACCAAACGAATTTGTTTTAGATAAACACGAAACACTCAAATAAAACACATCAGCACCTTTCCGACAAACACCAACAATTACACACCCGGAATGTAGGATAAATGGCCTTTAACAAATACTCTGAAGACTATTTTGTATGATTTTACAATATTAATTAATAAAGTATCAGAGACGAGTCGCGTTTGTTATGTACTGAGCTGTCTCCTACTTCAAACTTATAATAATGTTTATTTTAGAAATTTAGCATACCTTAAACTGGATGTTGATTTTACGATTATTAATTATTTTTTAGAGCTAAATATAATCGATCATTGTAGCAGATTATGAGCCGGTAGCGCAGTGGAAGTTATTTGTAGTAATAAATAAAACCAGCATATAAAAGTAAAGAACAGGAAAAAACATATATATAAGGTAGCAAAGATCTTTACACAACAAAAGACAACTGTATGACACATACCAAATTTAAAATATGGAAGATACAAATTTATTATAAAATAGTATCTACTCAACAATCATATGATTTCGATTTAAATAATTTGTGGTTTGTGTAAGCTGTGTAATTAAAATAAAACATAATATTTAACAATAATTAAAATCACAGTCTGGAACACTTGATTTATTGAATAATACCAAACATCAAGATTAATTTTATTCTCCCAAACAATATTTTTCGTTGCGTGTTGCTGTACTAAAATGTGGGAATTAGGTAAATATATATATTTTTTAGTCGAAATTAAAAGGAAAGTAATAAATTAAATATACAATAGTGTTTGATTAATTTTCGACTCCCATAATTAATTGTCCTTTCATTGTTTTAATTTTGTGGTCTAGTCTAGTTTTAAGTACCATAAAATTAACGCTGCATGTAGTAACAAAAATAACAAGAAAATTCTCAAAATAGAACAGAATTCTCATTGAATAGAGGAAATTATTTAGGATTTTGTCGTGAAAAGGGTTTTTATAATATTTATCAGTATCATAATTAGGGTTCCGTAACACTTAATGAAAAAACAACGGAATCCTCATAGGATCACTATATGGTCCGTCTGACTGGCTGGCTGGCTGAATTTTTTGAGAATTTTTTTTTTTACGATTCCCAAAAGTGTTAACTAAATGAAACTAAATAAATTTCACAGACGCCTAATTAAACCAATTTAGTAGTGAAAGTACTAAAAACGGTCACACTATACGTATCCTATAATACAGATGATGATGATGATGATTGTTGAGTTTTTGGCGGGATCTTGAAGTGACATGTTGTGGTTTTTATTTTTAATTCAATAACTTAAGTCTTTGACCCTATAATATGTAATACTGATAGCGTTTTGTGTGACATCGCTTGGTTATTGTGCTTAAGTGAAATGGATTATAAATATAAACTGGAAGCATACATTTTGATGTGCCACAAAAATTACCAAGAACATTTTATTAAGCGAGCCACCCATCTTATTGGGATACTGAATTCGTTCTGAGACAGGACACTATATTCACTTGATAATTGCAGTAATAATTTTCAATAAAAAGGACTAGTTGGCCAGTTCGTAAGAAATAGGGTGATTGAATACCTACTGTCACAAAAAAATAAATTAGATCTATCAAGAATAAATCGACAGTGAAAAAAAAAAAACGATTTTGGAATAATGGATTTTTTTAATTAAAGATTAGAGTTAAATTATCTATTATTAATCGATTTTTTTACATCTCTACTAAGTTGGCGCAATTGCGCGGCGCACAGTGGGCTGAAATCGGAGCCTCCCTTTCATAGGATTTTAGAAAAATTAAATATGTTATTTCATAGTTTCAAGTATACAGTTTTGTCAAAACAGTCTTATCATCGTATAATTTAGCAATTTCAAGCTTTATTTTTACCTTCTACACCATATAATATGGACTTGTAAATTTCAAATGTATGAAAATGGATTTTCTTTACGTCATAACTTTTTTGTGTTTTGAGTTGTAAAGCTGAAACATATACATATCGTTACTGGGGTGGTAATGAACCATTAGGACCTTTCACCTTGACCCCGGGCGTCCACGTTCAACAGATATTTGTTGATGAAAATTTCATACTTTGATGACATTGTATTGAAGTGAAATCATCAATCTGTATGTTTATTTTCGACCAGAATGCTACAGGTATCGATTAATAAAGTTACCCCTGATTTACCTTACCGCTTCGTTTTCATTATCTTTCAAAAATACGATTCAGAATTAGTTTAAAAAATTCAATATACCTATTTTTCTTTATTAAAAGTTGCACATTACCTATAAATTTGGACTATCTACTTAAATTAACACCAATTATCATTAATAAATTACCAATTTAGTAATTTCAAGCTTTATTTTTACCTTATATACCAAATAATACTGACTTGTAAATTGTATATGTATGAAAATGAACTTGCCTTTCTTTATAACTTTTTTTGTTTTCAATTATAAAGCTGAAACTTATACGTAACGTTACTGAGGTGGTAACGAACCCTTAGGTCCTTTGACATTGAGCCCAGGCGTCCCCGTTCAAAAGATATAAATTAATTGTTGAAAGGGGAATTGCTGCATTGCAGCCAACTGCTGTCAATGATACAAATGTGAAACACAGACTTCATATGACCATGATATATGGTAAGATAACTTCATATCTTTCAGATACCTCAACAGCAGTATGTGATATTTGTAAAGCGAAGCCGAAAGATATGAATGCCATCAACTTGATATCGCGAAGAACTCATTCTGAGGATATTTTTAAGTAAAGCCTATCTTCCCTCCACGCCTGGATTAAATGCATGGAATGCGTGTTGCATATTGCGTATCGCCTAGATTTCAAAAAAATGGCAAGCCAAAGTAGACGATTTAAAGCAACAAGTAGATAACAAGAAAAAGATTATTCAAGAAAAGTTTCGAGATGAAATGGGACTGCTTGTAGATATAGTTAAACAAGTTGCGGGAACTACCAATGATGGGAACACCGCAAGAAGGTTTTATGCAAATCCTCAAGTAACTGCACAGATCACTAATGTTGATGAAGAACTCATCAGGAGATTTGCGGTGATTCTTCAGGTAGTCTCATGTGGAAAGTTTGTTGATGTGGAAAAGTTCCGGCAATATTGTTCTAAAACAGCTCATAAATATGTCGAGTTATATCTGTGATATTATATGCCTTCTAGCGTGCATAGATTACTCATGCATGGTGCTGACATAATTGAGCATAATAACTGTATCCCAATTGGCAAACTTTCTGAAGAGCCTTCTGAAGCACGCAATAAATATTTTTTTAAATTTTAGAGTATTCCACTCGAGAAAAATTAGTAGAATTGCAACAAATGAGGGTATTATCCATAGTTTGTTAATAACTTCTGACCCATACCTGTCCAGCATCAGACCTAAGATAAGTCAACTTAGCCATAAACCGCTATCAGATGAAGCTAAATTGTTATTGGTAAATTCTACATCAGATAAAGAAAATATAGAGTTTGTAGATGTAAGAAATTTGTGTGACTCTGAGTAATGTATGAGTGTAATTAAGTAGGTATCATCGGAACTATATGTATATCATAATTTATAATATCAATATTTTGTTATAAAATATTTTTATATATTTGGAATTTATATTTACATCATCTATTTAGAGGTACTGTTGAAATCGACAAGTTAAAATGAATATAATATCTCATGTTATTTACACTGCTTTCATTTAGAATCTTAATCTAGCCCCAGAAATAACTGTTTAATCATTTATGACAAACATCAATATCAACGAAACAAATAAACTAACCCTAATTAGCAAAATCAAGACATTTTGGTACAAATGTGGAACAAAAACAATCAAGAATAGTAGCAGGTAATGGATAATTGGTGTTAATTTAAGTTTATAGTGCAAATTTATAGGTAATTTACAACTTTTAATAAAGAAAAATAGGTATATTGAAATTTTAAAACGAATTTTGAATCGTATTTTTGAAAACGAAGCGGTAGGGTAAATCAGGGGTAACTTTATTAATCGATACCTGTAGCATTCAGGTCGAAAATAAACCTACAGATTGATGATTTCACCTAAATACAATGTCATCAAAGTATGAAATTTTCATCAACAAATATCTGTTGAACGGGGACGTCCGGGGTCAAGGTGAAAGGTCCTAAGGGTTCATTACCATCCCAGTAACAATATGTATAAGTTTCAGCTTTACAACTCAAAATACAAAAAAGTTATGACGAAAAGAAAAACCATTTTCATACATTTGAAATTTACAAGTCCATATTATATGGTGTAGAAGTTAAAAATAAAGCTATAAATTGCTAAATTATACAATGATATGACTGTTTTGACAAAACTGTATACTTAAAACTATGAAATAACATATATAATTTTTCTAAAATCCTATGAAAGCGAGGCTCCTATTTCAGCCCACTGTGCGGCGCAGCGCAGAGCAAAGAATATACTACTCTCTAGTCTCTACCGAGAGTCACAGAGCAAAGAATGCGAAGAGTTAGCCATGGCTATTTTTTTTATAGTGTAAACATTGGTCTATGGTGTAAACTGTGTAAGCAAATTGCATGTTTGTTATTTGCGATTTTTGTAACTTTGTAGCGGGTGTGATTTGTGTATTGTGGTATAGTGGATACAATCATGAAATTGAGAAAAGCAAAAACCGACGCTGAGGTATATCATGTATTACAATTGTAATTATTCATCATCTTCATAATTAATAATTGAATAGGTACTCTTTCATTCAGTTTCTCTTCCTCTGTGTATAATTAGGGGCGCAATATTAATTAAAAACAACAACCTATTGAGATAATTTTTGGTGACGATAGAAGTTTGTATTGCCTATTATTTGTATGAACTTAAAGATATCAGAGGACAATACTTAATCTTCAAACTAGGTTTGGATTTAGAATAACTTGGAAAGAATTAGGGGTGAAAAGGGGTTAAGTTAATTGGGATTTGGTTCATGATTATAACATTAACACTATTATTTCAAGGTAATACACCGGTTTGTAGCAAATTAATAATAACTATTCTAACCTCAAAACCAAATAAATTTAAGTTGTTAAAACAAAACCTAGGAAACGAAACAGAAATGCCTATGGAGACTGAACTGCGTTTATAAAGTATTTCTACTGAGCTTAAGAAAATTGTAAACAAACTCATAAAGCTAGTTTTCAAAATTTGCTGGTTTATTATGTTGTTCTACTGATACAGACTAATACCATGCATTTATTTTGTAAATTAATATGTTGAAAATCATAATAAAAAACATATACAGTAATCCCCTTCTATAACACAGTACTCTTATAACGCATTTTCATATTATGTGACTTCAAGCCCTTGTATAACATGGATATTCCCTCATATAATGCAGGGATTTCCCACATTATATTTCTGTACTCACAAATTTGAGAAAAAGGAAGATGGAGCTGTCAGAACACGAAAATGTCCCATATTAGTATTCAATTCTGTCAATTTTGAGAGGATATATCATTGTAATATCAGAAATTTTAATTACTTACATATGCATAAGTTCTTTATTTAAAATGTTTTTAGTTTGATTTTAATAAAACGCACATATTTTGTTCATAACATAGTTTTTTCTTTATATTCGATTTAAAACCCTTTTAAGGAAAAAGTAAAATGTGAATCATTTGTATATAATGCGTTATATAGGGTAGTACAAGCATGCTATATGAGAATACTCGAGAATACTCGTACAACTTGTTTTCCTATAATGTGAGAACAAATCTACCATGTTATAGAGGGGATTACTGTATTATTATTTTTGGACAGTATTTTTAAACTATGTTATAGTATTATTTGATTACGGGCGACTTACAAAAAATGTTTAAATATGATTAAAGTAACACTAAACACAGTTAAAGTGTTTAAACAAAATTAACATCTTGCACAAAGAAAAATTGGATGCTTATATGTTTAGCGAACCATCAAAGTTGTGCTTTTCGGGTTATGAAACTTGTCAAGATCAATGATATTTTATTGATCCAAATGTGAAACGGACCACAGAGACTGCTTTACTGATTCGCTAATTTTGTTTAACTAAATCATGTACATCAATGTCTCCTGCAAGTTGACCCTAAATGTGTTTATGATAAATCCATTTATGAGGCTAATTATTGTAGTTAACTAATTTTGTTTAATGGTGAGTTAAATGTAATGTTGCACAAGCCACCCTTAAAGTTTTAACATAAGTAAAAGCATTGAACATTTAATAGTAGAGCACAGCTAGTCTAGTGTCCATTTGTAACATCAAAATAACAGTTTTTTTACTAAACGCATAGGAAAGTATATACAGAACTTATAACAAAAACTAATTTTTAAAATTCTTGTCTGTCTTTTCGTTCCGGCTAAAGGTTGGGCAGATTTTGACAGCACTTTCATTGGCAGATAACTATTACTATAAGGACTAACTTTATTTTAGAAAAATAAAATAATAATCAATTTGGAAAAACTATGATTTTGGGGTGCTTAAATGGCTTACGCTGAGTAAACCATAAGAGATATAATAAAATTAATATAGTACATAATTGTAGATCTTAATTGAAAAATTCAGTGAGAACATATGACGACAACCTTCTAAGCATAACCCACAATAAGCATTTTTGTTCCTAAAATAACTGGGAGTGAAGGTAGCATGATTCAAATGTGTGCCTGATATATGGCATTCTATAGTACAAATGAGTGCAGTATCGCGCACAGCTAGTAGGAAAATAATTTGTTAGTTAACTAAAATTGTGTTTTAATGTAAAAAAAAAACATTTTTCTATCATATTGTTATGATGATCGGAGCAAAAATAGGAAAATTCACTATTCTCGTAATATCTGGAATCATTTAGAATGTACTTGAAACATTGAATATGTATTTGTGGGTAAAAAAAATATACTTTAGTTCAATCATGCAGATAAGCTTAGATCTTATCACTTGGATTTCATAATCCAGCAAACAATAGTCCAAAAATTGAACACATGTAGAAGTTCGAGGCATTTCTACTGATTGCAACCCTCTTTTCGATTTGGTATATGATGAGACAACAAAGTAGAAACAACAAATGGCAAAACGGAAGAAATCTGCTAGAGGACCATAAAGGAGGATATTACAAGTACTTCAACACTTTATAGCCACAGAAGTGTTCTCAGATCAATTAAATTATACAGATCCTAGAGCAACACTGACCCGTCACAATGTTGATGAGCTCCCAAATGTGGGTATGAATGAAATCAAGCTAGCCTTATATAAGTTAAACAATGGAGAAGTCTCAAGTTACAACAGAGGTTTGAAAAGTAGATTTATTCTTTGTCATAAAGAAATTGCAGGTGATTGTTTACTTTATTATTCACCAAAGAAAAACTTCAGAAGCATGGAGCAGATGCAACATCATTTTATTTTTCAAGAAAGGTGATAAGAACCCTTTTGACAAATTACCGACCTATCTCTGTTTCGATAGTAGTTACGAATCGTTTAAAAAAAAAAAAAATGGGTAGTATGATACGACTAGCCATGGGTAACTCAGCATAAATCCTTGCGCTAACTCAATAACTCAAGCGCAGCTAACTGCGCCGGCGCATTGAGTTAACCCAATTATTTGCGCCATGGCGCAGCCAAGTAGTATGCGAGGCAAGAGAGGTAGAGAAATAAATGAGTCGGCTGACCGACGCAAGTGGCGCACAGTGGGGTAAATAATTGCCGCGAGAGAAAATAAAATTTTTAAATTTATTTTTTCGTTTTTGACAAGAACTGTTTATGTACTTTGATTTAGACCAAAATGAAAGACTTGATTTATATCTTACTTTTAAATAATACATAGTTAAGTGAAAAAACGTCTTAGTAGATTCTTGTTGTATGGACGCTGAACTTCAATTAGACCCTGTCGTTTCATATTAACAAATCTAGAGCTGAAACTTACATGGAATGATAGGCCTAGTGATAGCTAATTATACATTCGGTAAATTTTATGACTAACTGCAAGTCACTATTGACAATAAAGAACAGCAATTTACTCTTTTAAATGTTATATCTTATTAATTTACTAGCTGTGCCCAATGGTTTCACACATGTTCCTTTTATCCGACAAAAATTGTACCACCAATGCAATTGTGTAGCCTATCATAATTGTTCTCATTTCTTACAAGTTCTCATTATTAAAATTTTCGATGATCTCCTAAAATGTGTCCAAATAACATTCTTTATAGGGAAAACTTTAACTTCATAATATTATTGTCTTCATGATGAAGTAACTTTTGTTCCTAAGGATTAATATGCCATGCCTAAGAATAATGCTCATAAATCGCTTTTTAATCTTCGAATATCAAGATTTTTGTGGAACATTGTATTTACGTATCATTAACCATTACGTCAGCATACATAGAGACAGCAGTTTGGGAGGGCTTTCACTTCCACTTAACAAAAACAAATATTTAAGGCTAGCTGAGAATCATATCCTATTGTTAGATGGTCTATAATATTCCTTGTGAATCATGCTGTATCATATACAAAAAGAATTCTTGAATCCGACTGGTAGTTTCATGGATTAGCGTGTTTAAAGAAAAAAAAAAACTCTTCTGCTTATATATTATATTATTATGTTTATTTAGTAATAAATATAATAATATCTATATCTATACAATTAATAAAATTGAAGTGTGTTTGTAATGCCAAAATAACATCATTTTACTAAATACATATGAAAGTATATCAGAGAAACCAATTACATATATGTATATATATATACAAGAATTTCTCACTTAATATAATAGGATATTAAATCGAAATGAATTTATATTTTTTTAAGATATCTGTCAATGTACAAAGGTAAAAATTAAAATTACTTAAGTGTTGCAAGTACTCAATTTAAGTTGTGTTTGCTATTTTATCTGTTATTATTAACCGTAAAAAAGGATAAGTAACTACTTATAATAGTTTCACGTACCTGATTAATAATTTAAATTATAATAGCACTTAACATCCAACATGTAAATGCCAATCTATTACAATTTCATAAAATTTTGTTTATACAACTCTAGGGCTACAACTGGGCTAGGTAACAGAAGCTGCCTTTCCATTACCTATTCTGTGTATAAATGTATACCAAAATCTAGTTAATAAATTGATGCTCACTATAAGCGCCCTGAACATTGAAATCTTAGTCTGATATAAACATAGAGTGTAAAAATAGGTAGAGGAACATATTTTATTTTTATAGTTTTTATCAAAGTATCACACACTGTTTCACTCCACCTATAATTCCCCTGCTTATCATTCGTCACCTGTGTGCGTGAGCTGTGCATAAGTGGCACAACACAATACCTAAAATTGAATTGTGTAAAAATGAAAACGCGTCCTTAAGTTTAGCATTAAAAAAACATTACATTCAATTTGATCTCTGTTATCTTTCTATCTGTATTACACATTGACTTGTATTATTTCATAAAAGTGTAATTTCAGATGCAAGTATAAATATTGAAGTCCCCTATTTTTAGTTTATGTATAACAATATAGATATTATAATTTCAGGAAGTTATTCCTCCGCAAGCCGAGATTATTGAAGCCGATCTTTATAAGAGGTCATACTTTGGTCCCGATGTGCCCACTTTGGAGCTGGAATGCTGGGAAGATGAATTGTCAGAGGCATTATAAATAAACATAACATTTTCTCGCTAAGCGATTTTGGTAACGATCTAGCCAAAAGATTTAACCTTAAGCTTATAATTTCCATAAATAGTTCCTTAAACTATTTAATTTCACTATTATAATAAGTGACTTTGAAATAATTTCTATAATTATAACTGTAAAATAAAATATATTAAATGTATTTTTTATATTTAATTATTATTAATAAATATGTTTTATAAACTTATTTGATTGAACACTGGTTAATCGGTTATTTTTTTATGTGAACACAAGGGTTGCGCTGTTTGGCGTGGCGAACTGCTCAAATTGGGTGTCTATAGAGCCCAACGGAATTTCTAAATTTGATGGTGGCCTAAAAACTCAATGGACCTCTATTAAAGAAGGAAGCGCAAAATTGGCTTTAATTAACATATTAATTTCAAAAAGAACAAAAAAAGTTTCAAATTGTTTGGAAACTACCGAAGAAGACCAAGCAGCGTAACTTATGTCAAACCTGAACTTTCCAAGAACGAATAACCAAAGCCTGCGAATTGATTAAATTCAAATAAACCAGTGGACCCAATACGACATTTTCTAAACGTGCAGTTAAAAACTAATGCAAACCAACAGACCGAATAACGTGAATTATTCCGAACCAAGGCGTAATCGAAAAATGTTAGATTTTCAAGTCAAAATTAATAACGAACCAAAAGTTAGATTAACCAAAGTTCAAGGTTCAAAAACCAAGGTCCTTACAATAGAAGATTCCAACCTTGCAAGCTATGTACTAGATCCGAAATCAAGAACGTCAACAAAAGAAGTCCCCTTCAAAAGATAATTCCGAATAGTCCCAAAAGTTGTACAGAACATAAAACAAGAATTTTTAATTTAGTTTATTGAACAGCCGAAAAGTGTCAAAATTGACACAGAATTTCTGAAGTTTAATTCCAGTTTAAATAGTAATTAAAAAGGGTTTCGTTGAGAAAAGTATTTAGTAAGCCAATTTAAAAAAGATTTAAACAAAAAAGGTTGGAGGAAACCCCGAACGTCTTTCAAAATTTGTTTTAATAGTACGTTCTTTGTAACCAAGCAAGGTTATAAATGCCTATGATAAAGTAAATGTTTATTGAACTGGTCAACTAACAGGATTGGCCAATGAATTGGAGTGGTTATATCTAAATCCAACAAATGCCAAAAAGGAATTGTAGTGCCATGTAGATAAGCTAAATACAGCCTAGAGACTTCGGGAAACATTAAATGAATGCAAGGATTGAACCCGTGAATTAAATCCCTTTAGCCTGTCGTTCAATAATGCGTGAAAATGCATAGAGGTACTTACGTTGGTACCATTAAAGATGAGTAAGGCAAGTAAAATGGAGAAGTTCCGTGTCCTAAGATTTAAGGTCAGTTGCATAAGGGTTGGAAAATTTTTGAATAGAATTTTATTCTTTTTTTATATTAACTTTATAAAGAATAAAGTTTTAATTTGAAGTTTTATCGTTCAAACATTTTAATAATAGCATTATACATTTAATTAGTATTAATTAGGTAATGGAATGTTATTTTAAAATTTTAAAAATAATTAAATAATTAAAGTTTACCAATAAAGTGAATCTTGCATAAAATAATTAATGAATTCGATATAATAATGTCAATTTAAAGAATTTTCAGGTTTATCATTATAAAGTCGTGGAAATACTTACATTTCTTGAACTACTAATTGAATTAATTAGTAGTGCAGGGTTTTCAATATGCTCCTTTATTAATGAATAATCTTTTGAAATATTAAGAATTAATGACTTAATTGTTTTTAAAATAGCATTATGTAATATTTAGTATTTTTCAATTTATCTAAAAATTCATTTTACATTAAAAAATATCTCTCCATTGAAAAAATTAGTATGAATTATTTCAGTTATTGATTACATTTTGTTTTTTAGGTTATAATTCTTTAGTAAAATTTTCCATAATTCTAAAGTTTCTTACAAAATTTTAAGTTTTAATACCTAAAAATTTTGTAATAATTTTACATTACTTCTTATTTAAAGCCAAATTTTTTTAAGAGAACAACATAAGTTTTTTTTGAATTTTTATATTAAATCAATCAATTTTTAATGAGCAACTTAAATTAAATTTATAAGTAGGTTAAAAGGTTATGAATGGTTTAATTTTAATATTAAACTTAAACCTTTATTTAGCCACTTTTAAAATTTTTTATTATATAATGAATTGGAATAGCTTATTTTATTTAATTGGTAAAAAGTTATTAAAATCGTTATTATACTTTAATTTATTAGTATCTTTAATTATTTTTTTTAAGGAAAATTTTTATTGTTAAGATTACTAAACCTTTCTCATTTGAGACTATACGATATGTCGAATTGATTCTAAACGTTTATTTAGAAAAAAGACAAGAAGGATCCAGAACCGGAACCGGAGATCGTTCGGGGCAAACGTGGACGGAAGAAGAAGGAGCTGTCTCCTGTACCGGCGCCACCTCCGAAGAAGAAGAAGAAAGAGAAAACTCAATACATAGACGATGACGACGAAGAGGAGGTAGGGCTTATCGAGCGATATATTATTGTATCCGATTGTGATTTAACGTATTATCTGGTGGTAAGCCTGGCTCCCTCCCCTACCACCCTCAAGTTTAAAATCTATCGCCAAGCACCTATAGGTTTGTTAGCTGCACTTGAGAGCCGATCCTCCTAAGCTTAGCGTGTTCTGATTAAGTCAGATTTTTGCCAAGAGCACAACCTAATAGGTCCCACTATAGGGAATTAATTTTTTACAGTCCTCAAATAGTAATCCTTACTTTTTCTAATATTTTACACGTCTTTATTGGTCTCTTTCTTTTTCTGGCCAACTATCTATTCCCATCCTTTTTGTATCAGAAACATTGCCAGTATTAATAACATCATTTTATATCATTTAGTTATAGTTGTCAGAAGACCGTTTTAATTTTTCGAAATCAAATTTATGTTTTTTTTAATCATCATGATTGAAATTTAAATTTGATGATATCTATTTTTAAAGCTTTTTAGGCTTCATAGTTTTGTTCATTGTAACTAATTAATTAACGATGATATTGTACAAGAAATATATTTATTTTATTATTTTCAATAATAATTTTAGTCAAGTAAAAATGGATCTCTTAGTCATAGACTAACACTATAACTTTACACTAACCTAACGCTAACTACCTGACAATTAACTGATCTAACACTATAAATAAAATACCAGTGGACGTTAGAGATTCAATAAATAGTAAAAACTTCAAATACAAACTTAAAGGTTATTACGTCAACTTATTTGAATTAAATTGCAATCCCAGAGGTTTAATAGGACTTAAAGGGCCTTTAACTAAAGTTTGTAAAGAAATTTATGAGTGAAAAATAAAATGAATAAATAGTAATAAGGTTGTAAAACTCAAATATAGAACTCTTTTTTCTGTATTTGCTTAGTATATAGTTGTATTTTATTTAAAGTTTATATTTTAAGTATCAAAAAAACGTTGCACTAAAATTCGACCTTGCAATTGACTCTCATATAAAAGATAGAAGTATAAGGTTTAATCATATTTTAATTCTGTATTTCTTTATAGATACCGCTCGCTCAACGCCGAACTAAAATCAAACAAGAGCAGGACAAAATAAAAGAAAAGAAGAAAGAGGAAGGGACAGTGGAGACACCGCCCACACGCGGGCGTCGCAAGCAGCCGCGCACTTACGTCGACGACGATCTCGACGATATACCGCTTAAGAGCATAAAGAAGAAAAAAAAACCTGAGGAAACCGTCTCGATGGAGAAGTACTACTTTGGTCAGATCGGTGGGGACGGTGATGCTGAAAGGATAGCTATTGCTATTCAGGTCAGTGCTCAGTTATCGGTGACTCAATGCTAGAAATAAATATAAAATATCAATTCCATATTACATACGGTAGGACAGGTTATTTTAAATTTGCCAGCGGAAATTCGTACGTATCCAATGGTAAAACAAGATATAGGTTCCAAAGGTCAGAGACCGACCACGGAGCATTAAAGGGAATTTCTCTGTGCGGTATTGAAGAACGCGCTGGAGGTTGGTACGCCGGGATGCGAAGGCATGCGTCTGGATGCGACGGCATGCGGCGGGTTGCAAAGGCATACGACTGTATGCGCCGGATTTTGCTATCATAGGATCGCGGGGGAAAGGTGGTACAATTGGTGGGGGTGCATGCCGTAGCATCCAGAAGTACGCTGGCTGGCGGCAAATCCTTCTCGATGCCTTCCCCCGCTGTGACTGGCCATCCCACTATTAAGACAAATAAAAGATTTTTAGGTAATTTTGTTAGCTTCTACTCTAAATAAACTTGCGAAACAAATTATTGTTTTGCTGGATTTTTAAGAATTGTGTAAAAACAAATTTTATTGTCGAAAGGTTATTATAGGGTGAATCATTACTGGAATGATGACTGGAAGTGGAAAAAAACTCTTAATAAAAAAACCTGATCAAGTTTCTTGCCAGTTCTTCTTGTTGACTGAGATACTGTCCGAACCAGTAGTAGTGTTTTAACATTCATTAGTTCAATTATAGGGCCTAAGTTAAATAAAATATTGGTTATTGATTTTAAATCTATGCCTTGTAGCCGTCGGCCGAATTTCTTTGGCGGTGGTGTCCCGTTTGTATGCCATAGCATGGACTCTTGTTTGGACTCAGACTCAAAGTGATAACCCGTGTTTCATCTCCGGTAACAATCCGCTCCAAAATCTGTGCAGGTACACAACTCCAAAAATTGTTTCATGCATCGACGAGCTGCTGTTTCTGAAGCGGCGTGAGTATTCTCGGTACGCATATTGCACTGACTTTTGTCATACCCAGGTGGTCATGTAGGATTCGCAAAATAGTAGTATCTGATACTCCAACTAATGCAGATAACTGTTTTTTCTTCAAACGGATGTCCTCCAGTACAATTTTTTCCACTTTTTCGACGATGTCCGATGTGGTGGCCTCAACTGGCCTTTCTGAGCGGGGGTCGTCTTCAATCGACTCCTGATAATGTTTAAAAAGACCATGCCACTTGTAAATCATTGATTTACTGGGGCATTGTTCCCCATAAACGGTTTCCAAAATGATCTGAGCGTTCTTTCCTTGCTTGGTAAGGAATTTTATCACAGCACGGTGTTTAATTTTCTCCTTAGTTTCAGTTTTCTTCCGGATTGACTTGTTTAGCCAGCCCTAATTCAGTTTTTTTTTTCATGTTTCACTAAATTAAGAAACATTACTATTGATTGATTATTTAAATTTTTTAAAAGCAGCATTGGTAATTCCATATTAATAAAATTATCTCGTGTAACAGTCACAAAGTGGGTTTTGTTACCCATGGAATAAATAAACAAATTAAAAGACCGGCCCTAACCGAGAATATTTGCCGTTTGGTTCCAATATATGATTTCCTACCCTTGTAGCCTATAAACATAATTAATGTAATTACAAGGTATTATATAACTTGCTTTGTTAGTAGTAGGTATAGATCAAATCTTGCAGCTGAATTATAAAATAGTTATCCCCAATCGATTGAACTGATTTTTTGCATACCCGTTTAGTTTGAATTATAATGCATGGTTAGCTAAGAGACGTCATTCTAAATCCAATAGGGCGGACCAGTTATTTTTTGCACCCCTATGATATGGGTATCAAATAAAAGAGTTTGCTGAGAATTTTTGATACGTTTAAAATCTGTGAAATATTGAATAAAAGCTTTTTTTTTATTATATTTTTCCTTTATACATTACTGTTAGCGTTAAGGACCCTGGAGCCTCTGACGGCTTTTACAGCTTCACCGCAGCTTGGGTGCGAGCGCTTAAGGCACTCAGCCTCGAAAGCAGGGCAACATTCACAAGGGTGACAAAGTGGCCAAACCTCGGCTTGGACTGTTGTTTATCATGCGAAAAAGTCGCGATCCGACTAATTCTCTGTCCCTAGAATTCGAGCTAAACTATCATATACATATATATACATGTCCCTGCCTCCTGGGAGGAAAGAAGGAACATATGTATATCTATTTAGTGATCTGTCAATTTTTATCTACGCTACTAGGACAAAAAAAAACGAAAAAAGGTTCCATATAGAACCTATCTCCCTGTGTGGTGTGCACGAGTGTGGGGTGCAGTGTAATGATGTATGTGGGTAGCTAGTGATTGCAAGTGCAGTATCACATGTATCGCGCGAGCGGCTGCAAGATTCAACGGCTTCACACCAAGGGAACGGACCTAGGCTTGAATTTCCGCAGGAGAGGGGTGGACGTGACGGATGTGCGGTGCTACCGGTGGCCAGCAACAGACGAGCTTATTGTTAGTTAGGTCTTGCTGCCATTCCGCATCCCGCAGCCCATGAGAAGAGCTGCGCTTAGGGTACTCAGAATTAAATTACAGATCAACATAACTTTTATTCCAGGTAAAACATTCCCTTCATTGGTCGTGGTGGCGAGGCCGTATTTGCGCGCCAAAGATGGCCCACCGCCGTCCGACCGATCCGCTCTGGACAGTAAAGTGAAGTCGGTTCTCACGCATACACCTATGAAATTCACTGAGTGGTTGATACAGCAAGGGCTTCTCATGTCTGAGCAATGGTGCGCGATCCATGACGGGAATAAATTAAAACTTGGTAACTATAGACTTTTGTCCATTACTAGTTGTGCTATTCCATCAACTCTTTAATGGCACTGCTGCCTACGGTTACTGCTTCGCTCCTTTCGGTCGTAGTGTGAAGTTTAATGTATTTTATGATATTCATACGACTCGAAAATATTTCAGGCATGTATTCCGATGTGACGAAATTCCCATACTCCGGCGGCTATGTGTGGATATCAGAGTGCTGTCCTACGCGTTTCGTCTCCGTTTACTCGAGATCGATCTTCGAAGGAGCGACGTTCCCTCCGAGCGTCATCCTGAAGCTCATTTACCACTGGGCCTGTCAGACCAACGTGCAGAATGTCGTCCAATGGGTGAAAGTCGACAACCTCTATTTAAAAGGTGTGCTCTGGAGAGTTCTAGTTATGTTTTTCTTTATTTTTTATTTTTGTAGCACTGCGAAGTGTAACTGATGGCAAGTACCATGCAATCCATATACAGTGGTGACCACCAATAGAGCGGCGGTCCATCGCCGACCGTTGCCGTCATGTAGGTCTGCGTGCCTCAGGCAGTTGGATATATACTGACAGATCCTGGAACGCGACATACCTAAACATACTACTATCTCGGGTGTCACACTTGGTATATGTTGGTAACAACAGGCAACCGGACAACTTTAAATTGCCGCGCAAACGATACCCCATAGCGCGTGACGTTAGCCAGTACTAAATAAACATACATACATATATACAATCAACGCCTGTATCCCCGTAGGGTTAGACAGAGGTGTACTAATAGGGGGCGAGCCTATTGCCATTAATCGGGCACAGAGCCAAACTCCGAACTGCTACTGAGAATTTTCATAGAAAAACCCAATAACACTTTGCTCGGCCTGGGAATCGAACTCAGGACCTCGCTCATACCAGTCGCGCTTACGACCACTAGGCTAATGAGGCAGTTCTAAATAAACGCAGAAAATTATAAGGAAACAACAGATGTCAGCTCAACGCACCAATTGGGTAACATTCCCTTACATAAGAATGACGTCATGCGCTGTTATTGATGTTTCGTTTCACATGAAGAACAGCAAAAAGATATTCGGTCTTAATTATTAATTAAAAAAAGAATATTATTATATTTCACAAAAAAAATTCTTTAATGAGGAATTATATTATTAGGAAGATTATTTTCAACTACATTTTATATTATGATTTATTTCCGGTTTTCTGTTGTTCTGTACCATTCAGCTGTTTTATTTTCTAAAAGTTTATAAGATTGATATAAGTTACTACCAACCTACAAAAAAAATGCGATCTTTTGTATTTAGAATTGTTACTAAAAATATTGTTAACAGGTTTATTTACATGGCTAAGAGCAATTTGTACGTCGGCTATACATGAGCACCTTGGCCTATTGGGCGGTTCCGGTAAGAAGGTGGAAGTGGGCGTGATATCCCTTGGGACCACAAGCCATGACGGCACACAGAGGCAAGTGAAAGTAGAGGTGCTCGGCGTTTTAGATCCAGTTGAGAAGTTGGTAAGAGTTGAAATGGTATTTCTTAGATTAATAATTTAACTCCTATGGTTTGTATTAATGCCAATTTTACGTACATATTGAAGACTATGATCCGAGCCGTTATAAGGTATGACGTCATCAAGGATGCCATAATATAAATTATATTATAGTGATGTGATAATTAATTCTTTTTTATAATTCCAAAATATTTTAACATACCTACACGAAGAAAAAATATTAAAAAAAATCTCAACCGTAATATAAAATGATATAAGGTTCTCATCTCATAGTGTCTCAAGCTTATTTGGCCCACCACCCTCTTTGTGAGTAAAAAATTTCTAGCGGCCCCCAAAAATCGAGTTATTTATCAAATACTTGCTAGGGAGTCGATTTCTACTAACACGGCATGCGGAATACGAGCGATATCTACTACAAATCAAACAAAAACAGGTGCAAGAATTATAAAATTATAGTAGCTTCATTCTAATTTTGTAGAACTGATGAAAAACGTATCAGTAAAATATGATAGTTCTTAATTTTTAATCTGGTCTCTAAAACTCCGCCTAATTTTCTCCGAGCCTTTCATCTTCGAGTCTTTTACCGCTTCTCTAAAAACCTCAAGTGACCACAAGGGGGCGTTATCGTCCATTTTGAGAATCGTGGTTTTGTAGAGTCCTTAGTGAAGAAAATTATGATAAACCGTTTAACAGATTCGCCTGCGAGCTGTGGAACCTTTGGCAGAACATGAGAAAAATTACAAAAAGCGTTTCCAGAAGATTCTAGAACCGCTTACATCCTGGGTGCATCCGTCATCGACTATACTAACAGATCTGACTGTGGACAAGAGCACTCTGGTCTCTATGGGCTTCAAGACCGTGCACCAGTCTTCATCGCACTCGGGCCCTAACGCGAGGAACAGTAATGCGAACATAATGGAGTACCTGCGGCGGATTGTGCCGAGAATGTTCCAGAACACGCTGTCGTTGCTTTCGAGGCAAATAATACAGCAGTTCCTGGACGAGTTGGTTTGGAGGGAGCGGTAAGTTTTTATGTTTGCAGATTATTTCTGTAGAGTTATTCTCACTCATTCTTTCTATAGAGTTATGACTCTCTCACTGTTTCTGTAGAGTAGAGTAGTTAAGTTACATGCTGGTGTAGATGGGGTGGTGCTTGTGCTTTTGTTATCGTTTAAAGTTTTAACGTTATGGCCACAATCACACCGGATTTTTAGTAACGATATGGCTCAAGATGGTGACAAGCTAAGCCTATTGGGAAACTGCCTCTCATGTGCAACTGCCGGAACATATCTATAGGTGTTTGGCGACAGATTTTCAACGTAAAGGGGGTGTAATGTTTTAGGCTTTTTATCAACAGCCTATATTATAAAATAATTCACTTTAATTTTTAAATATACTGTCTACACGCGGATTTGGCTTATGTCAAAATTTGCATGACGACGTTATCAACGTACTTTTTATAGATATGTAATGTATGGATACCCGGATACTATTTGCGTCCGATTAAAAACTGAATAATTTATT
The DNA here is from genome assembly GCA_033032175.1 of Saturnia japonica. Classification (NCBI taxonomy): domain Eukaryota; kingdom Metazoa; phylum Arthropoda; class Insecta; order Lepidoptera; family Saturniidae; genus Saturnia; species Saturnia japonica. The sequence continues at coordinate 43,865 of JAVKPJ010000102.1, forward strand.
AGTAAACAAATAAAAAGATATAAGATATTTTTATTTATAAACAATTTTTATGAACTTCTGGAAATAAAACCGGTGTTTACCCACCAATTTATAATTTGTGAAATAAGTGGCGGCAACCTTATTTCAAAGCGTATTCTTTATACATATCCTAACTACAAAATTATAATCGCGAAAATGAGTTTGTTTGTTTGTTACTCAATCACACAAAAACGGCTAAATGAATTTGGATGCAATTCGACATACAAATAGTTTAAAACTTGGATTAAAACATAGGATACTTTTTATCCTGTTAAAACAATTCGTTTTGATCATGCGAGCGAAGCCGCCGGTACAGCTAGTTTAAAATTATTTGGGGCTCCTACTCCCCTAGGGAAGGTTTACCAACCTTTAAATGTAGCCCTGTTATTATCTTAGAATAGTCTAATATATAGAACTTACAATAAAATATCCTACATTGAATCAAAATCATTCTCAGGTATGGAATTTCACCAGGACAAGCGTTCGACAACATCGTCGAACATATCGCTGAGCAGATGAAAATTGAAAGCAAAGATGTTATTACCGTACGACTGAACAAGATAGCAGCCAGTCCCTTTAAAAGTTGGAAATATTTGGCGAGCAAGGTACTCGCTATACTTTGAAATATTCTTTAAAGCTAAGATGTGTTTGATGAAGGCAGTGTCTATTCGTTAATAATGCTACGGTACTTTCTCATTTGAGACTATACGATATGTCGAATTGATTCTAAACGTTTATTTAGAAAAAAGACAAGAAGGATCCAGAACCGGAACCGGAGATCGTTCGGGGCAAACGTGGACGGAAGAAGAAGGAGCTGTCTCCTGTACCGGCGCCACCTCCGAAGAAGAAGAAGAAAGAGAAAACTCAATACATAGACGATGACGACGAAGAGGAGGTAGGGCTTATCGATCGATATATTATTGTATCCGATTGTGATTTAACGTATTATCTGGCGGTAAGCTTGGCTCCCTCCCCTACCACCCTCAAGTTTAAAATCTATCGCCAAGCACCTATAGGTTTGTTAGCTGCACTTGAGAGCCGATCCTCCTAAGCTTAGCGTGTTCTGATTAAGTCAGATTTTTGCCAAGAGCACAACCTAATAGGTCCCACTATAGGGAATTAATTTTTTACAGTCCTCAAATAGTAATCCTTACTTTTTCTAATATTTTACACGTCTTTATTGGTCTCTTTCTTTTTCTGGCCAACTATCTATTCCCATCCTTTTTGTATCAGAAACATTGCCAGTATTAATAACATCATTTTATATCATTTAAAGAGCCGTTATAATTTTTCGAAATCAAATTTATGTTTTTTTTAATCATCATGATTGAAATTTAAATTTGATGATATCTATTTTTAAAGCTTTTTAGGCTTCATAGTTTTGTTCATTGTAACTAATTAATTAACGATGATATTGTACAAGAAATATACTTATTTTATTATTTTCAATAATAATTTTAGTCAAGTAAAAATGGATCTCTTAGTCATAGACTAACACTATAACTTTACACTAACCTAACGCTAACTACCTGACAATTAACTGATCTAACACTATAAATAAAATACCAGTGGACGTTAGAGATTCAATAAATAGTAAAAACTTCAAATACAAACTTAAAGGTTATTACGTCAACTTATTTGAATTAAATTGCAATCCCAGAGGTTTAATAGGACTTAAAGGGCCTTTAAATAAAGTTTGTAAAGAAATTTATGAGTGAAAAATAAAATGAATAAATAGTAATAAGGTTGTAAAACTCAAATATAGAACTCTTTTTTCTGTATTTGCTTAGTATATAGTTGTATTTTATTTAAAGTTTATATTTTAAGTATCAAAAAAACGTTGCACTAAAATTCGACCTTGCAATTGACTCTCATATAAAAGATAGAAGTATAAGGTTTAATCATATTTTAATTCTGTATTTCTTTATAGATACCGCTCGCTCAACGCCGAACTAAAATCAAACAAGAGCAGGACAAAATAAAAGAAAAGAAGAAAGAGGAAGGGACAGTGGAGACACCGCCCACACGCGGGCGTCGCAAGCAGCCGCGCACTTACGTCGACGACGATCTCGACGATATACCGCTTAAGAGCATAAAGAAGAAAAAAAAACCTGAGGAAACCGTCTCGATGGAGAAGTACTACTTTGGTCAGATCGGTGGGGACGGTGATGCTGAAAGGATAGCTATTGCTATTCAGGTCAGTGCTCAGTTATCGGTGACTCAATGCTAGAAATAAATATAAAATATCAATTCCATATTACATACGGTAGGACAGGTTATTTTAAATTTGCCAGCGGAAATTCGTACGTATCCAATGGTAAAACAAGATATAGGTTCCAAAGGTCAGAGACCGACCACGGAGCATTAAAGGGAATTTCTCTGTGCGGTATTGAAGAACGCGCTGGAGGTTGGTACGCCGGGATGCGAAGGCATGCGTCTGGATGCGACGGCATGCGGCGGGTTGCAAAGGCATACGACTGTATGCGCCGGATTTTGCTATCATAGGATCGCGGGGGAAAGGTGGTACAATTGGTGGGGGTGCATGCCGTAGCATCCAGAAGTACGCTGGCCGGCGGCAAATCCTTCTCGATGCCTTCCCCCGCTGTGACTGGCCATCCCACTATTAAGACAAATAAAAGATTTTTAGGTAATTTTGTTAGCTTCTACTCTAAATAAACTTGCGAAACAAATTATTGTTTTGCTGGATTTTTAAGAATTGTGTAAAAACAAATTTTATTGTCGAAAGGTTATTATAGGGTGAATCATTACTGGAATGATGACTGGAAGTGGAAAAAAACTCTTAATAAAAAAACCTGATCAAGTTTCTTGCCAGTTCTTCTTGTTGACTGAGATACTGTCCGAACCAGTAGTAGTGTTTTAACATTCATTAGTTCAATTATAGGGCCTAAGTTAAATAAAATATTGGTTATTGATTTTAAATCTATGCCTTGTAGCCGTCGGCCTTTTAAGATGTCAATAATATATATATTTGGGTTTTATTGACATTACAGTGTCCTATATGCTCCATCGAGTTCAACGATAACCTGTCGCTGATGAGTCACCTGTACTGTCACGTTGTGAAGCCGCCAGCGGGCGCTCTGCCCTCGGCGCCGGTCTGCCGCTACTGCCTCGTGCGCTTCGCCACGGACGATGACCTGGAGTCGCATCTCAAGCAGTCGCACCCCGCCGATACTAAGTCGCCGGAGTCTTTCACTTACACCTGCTTGATTTGTGAGGTAGGTTATATAATCAAAAATATCACCTCTTTATATTAATAAACTGATCAAACTAAAAAAATGTTTTTTCCAGATTTCGAGAAAATAATTTTTGTTCGAAGGATTAATGTGTCATGCCTAAAAATAATGCTCATAAATCACTTTTTTATTTCCAGCAGATGTTTGTCACAAAATACCTTATTGTGGTTTATGTGTCAGAGATAGGCTAATGATATCGTGGATTTTTTTTTTAAATATATTAAGAACCATTATTTTTTTACAACATTGTATTTACTTATCATTAACCATTACATCAGCGCATGTGGATAAATCAGTTCAGGAATACTTCCACTTCTGACTTACTTAACAACAATCAATATTTAAGGCAAGCTTAAATTTGTAGCCTGATGTTAGAGAGCCTATAATACTATTCCTTGTAAATCTGGCTATCATATACAAAAAAGACTCTTCCGATTTTTTTTTTTGTCATGGGTAATGAAGAATGTAAATATTGTGTAGATGCGTTTCGCGGCCGTGCTGACTCTAGCGTCGCATATGCAACGGTCGCACGTGCCTCTCGAGCTGCCGTACGCGTGCGCGTGCTGCGCGTACCGCGTCTCCTCGCATCGCGCTCTCGTCGACCACTACTACGCGGCCCACGGCGCGCATAACACGCTCCTCTGCCCTTGCTGTCTCAAGGTAAACCCTTAACTCAAGGCACTTATCAAACTAAAATTACATTTTTAGTGTTCCGTATCTCAAAAGGAAAACAGTAATTATGTTGGTGAATGTAGTTGCACAATTGTGGAATGTAGCAGGGTTCTAGGTCTGTACGACACGGCATAGTGTTACTTCTAATATTTTGGTTCTGCACACGTAACGAATTTTAAAAAACATGTGTGCAGTTCACACGCGGTAGAAGAGAAACATTCAGAAAACATAAAAATATTCACATAAACGATACACAACACTGGCTATGACGCCTTTTCCCAGGGCTTCGTAATATACAGACGCACACACGCACGTACTGAAGTACAGACAAAGAACTGACCAAGGTAATAGGAAACACTGTACAATATATTATATCTCTTTATCTCGCAGGCTAAATCTTATAGATGTACGTGTATGTCTATTTATAACCGAATTTAAAAATAGACGGAGTTTACTCAATTCGAATGTTTTTTTAAATGGGTGTTCAGCCGTAACTTCTTTCTTTATGAACTGATTTCGATGATTGATAGGGAATGATACCTCGAGGGTGGTCCCATTTTAATTGTACTGGTGTTGGACCTTCAACTTTGAAGATACACCAGGGAACACTTCAAAATCATTGAATTTGATTCAAATCACAAAATTACTATTGAAATTTTCACTTCAATATTCAAATAATAAAAATAACACATGCGTACTTTAAATAGTGCTATCGAATTTAAATAATTTGCTTCGAGCTTTTCGACGTTAATGTTGAATTTTTTGTTCAGGTGACAATGGTATACTCGGATGGGTATGAGTTGACAGCAAATATATTGCTCTTTATGGAGCATCTTAAACAACATCAGGACGGGATGGAGACGCGCTGTACTAGATGCGTACTCAAATTTGTATATCTCGGTAAGTTATTTAAACTTAAAATGAAATAGTGTATACCGACGCACGTCTGTTTATTAGCTAGAGAACTGTATGATACCATGACATTTAGAGTAGGTACATATACACTAGGCGGCCAAGTCGCGGCGGTCAGTGAGATCTGGGTTTTTGTGCATACATTTTAAATATCGCACGCTTCTGATGACAAGCGGTCACTGAGGTCTTTCGCCGCACACACTCTTGGGATGGTTATTTATTCATACTGTCTACAGTAGTGTTCGCGTGTGATCGCTTGATTGAAATCAATAAATAAAATAAACACTTCTTGTATATTTACTGAGGTACAGAAAAACAGAGTCTCTACAATTTACAAGAGAACACGTCACACACATGATACACGAGCCATACCAAATTTCATTAGAATATAAAAACGGAAAAGGAAACAGTTGTCACAAGACACACAGATGACAATCTGTCAGATTAATATTAGGGTTGCAATACTCAAAATTGGTCCCAATATTATAACTGATATTTTTAACACACACGCGGCCACCGGTCTAAAAGTGGTCGTCGAGTTCAGTGCATTTCTTTGAATTTTGTCAGTGTGAACCAACGTTTTATAAATAGACGCGTTAAACTATCATTAAAAGCAATTTCAAAATGGCACAAGTTTTGTTATCAGCATTTTGTATGAAAAGAGATAGAAAATCACAGCGTAAGGCGAAAACTCTGTTGTCAAAAAAAAATAAAAGTTTCTTCTCGTTCACGTCGGTATCAAGTGGACATAGGGTAATTGCACAATATTCACGATGCCATGTAAAGAGCGTTAATTCCGTAATCATTTTCTAAATTATGTGACATTAATAGTAAATTATATCGGGTATGTTGAATAACACAATATATTTCAATTAATGTATAAAAACCACTATTTCAAATCTTACGATTCAAATAGGTACTTAACTGTAACGTAAGATATTTGAGCTGAATAGATAATTTTGTTATTATATACTATTTCCGCTAACAGGTCAACTCAAAGAGCACCAAGTACGTGACCACACGACAATGGATGAAGCGAAACCATTGTGCACCGAGGAACATTTGATTACAAAGCCCAGGGTATGTTCACTAAATTTTAGCCAAACACAAAATTATTCTACAGTAATATTTACATCAATGATTCAATTGAATAAAGTTTCATAATTTTTTACCATTAGTACAATGAAATAAGCAAGTGCTTTCATAAAATTAGAGAAAATTGGTATATTTGTATAGGAGCTTTAAGAACAAAGCTAATTGGAATCTTTTGGAGACTATAA